>PITA01010233.1:31868-73157 GCA_004023965.1 Spilogale gracilis
GCTTAATTTGTTGTTGATTTTTTCAGTTGTTTTTTTTTTTAAGATTTTTTTTTTAATTTATTTATTTGACAGAGAGAAACACAGCCAAAGAGGGAACACAAGCAGGGGGAGTGAGAGAGGGAGAAGCAGGCTTCCTGCCGAGCAGGGAGCCTGATATGGGACTCGATCCCAGGTCTCCGGGATTATGACCTGAGCTGAAGGCAGTCGGTTAACCAACTGAGCCACCCAGGTGCCCCGATATTTCCAGTTTTTTAAAGTGTAAAGACATTTGGTGTATTCAGGATTTTTCTTTTCTTTCTGTTTTCTTCTTTTTTTTTTTTTTTTTGAATGAGGCTTGGATGACTATGTATTTCCCCCTTAGGACCACCTCTGCTGTCTCCCATAGGTTTTGGATCGATGTATCTTCCTTCTCGTTGGTTTCCATGAAATATTTAAGTTCTTTGATTTCCTGGTTGATCCAAACTTTCTTGAGCAACATAGTCTTTAGCTTCCAAGTGTTTGAATTTCTTTCAAACTTTTTCTTGTGGTTCAGTTCCAGTTTCAAGGCATTATGGTCACAGAATGTGCAGGGAATAATCTCAATCTTTTGGTATCGGTTGAACCCTGATTTGTGACCTAGTATGTGGTCTATTCTGGAGAAAGTTCCATGTGCACTCAAGAAGAATCTGTATTCTGTTGTTTTAGGATGAAATGTTCTGAATATATTTATGAGATCCAGATGGTCCAATGTGTCATTCAAGCTCTTGTTTCTTTGTTGATTTTCTGTTTAGATGATCTGTCCATTGCTGAGAGTGGTGTGTTAAGATCTCCTACAATTAATGTATTTGTGTCAGTATGACTCTTTATTTTGCTTAACAGTTGGCTTATGTAGTTGGCTGACCTCATGTTGGTGTCATAAATATTTACAATTATTAGATCTTCTTCGTAGGTAGACCCTTTAAGAATGATGTAGTGTCATTCTATATCTGTAGAAAAAGGGGAACCCTCTTACACTGATAGTGGGAATGCAAGTTGGTGCAGATCCTTTGGAAAACAGTGTGGAGATTCCTTAAAAAATTAAAAATAGAGCTACCCCATGATCCTGCAATTGCACTACTAGATATTTACCCCAACGATACAGATGTAGTGAAAAGAAGGGCCAAAGGGACCCCAAAGATCACTGTAGCAATGGCCACAATCGCCAAACTGTGGAAAGAGCCAAGGTGCCCTTCAACAGATAAATAGATAAAGAAGATATGGTTTACATATACAATGGAATATTACCCCTCCATCAGAAAGGATGAATATCCAACATTTGTAGCGACATGGTCAGGATTGGAGGACATTATGCTGAATGAAATAAGCCAGGCAGAGAAAGTCAGGTATCATATGATTTCACTTAACTTTTGGAGCATAATGAGTAACATGGAGAACAGTGGGAGAAAGAAAGGAAATGTGAACTAGGGTAAATTAGAGAGGGAGATAAAGCATGAGAGACTTTGGACTCTAAGAAAGGAACTGAGAGTCTTGGAATTCATGCGCTCAACAGTCTGGTGGTGGCTATTGAGGACACAAATTGCATGGAGCATAAACAATGAATCTTGGAACACTGAAAAAATAAAATAAATTATTATTAAAAAAAGGAGGGGCGTGACTGCCCATTGAACTATGAGCTGGAAGATTGGAAGGTTTCTCGCTCCCTCTTTGGAATGTGCACTCCATTAGCCTTTTGGGGCTGAAGCTGCCCTAAGGACATAACCTTGAGATAGTGTTGTGGTTTGGAGACTTTGTGCAAGGTCTCTATGACTGAACCTGGACCGAGGTAAGTCTTCTATATAAACTAAGATTTGGTAGACAGTTATGCAGAGATCTACTAGTCTAAATGCCAAGAAGAGTGAGCCTTATTTGTAAATTCCTTTGCTTATCAACAAGGCCACCTACCAATCTAAGCCACTTCTGACCTCTTCCTGCCCTAAGGCAAGTTTCAGAATTCACCAGGGAAGCTCCCAAGGAGACAAACCAGTACCTGATAGTACACAAGTAGTGAGTGTTTAAAAAGGATTTAACCCAAATATTTCTTACTCAGAAATCCATATTCTTTACATATCACCACAAACATTAATTGTTAACATTTAACAACTTTTAGAGGCATGCTAAGTCTTTCCATTCTCAATTCTGCAAAATTCTTTCATATGTTAGGTGAAATTTGGATTTTTCATTTATGTTGAAGGCAAACTGAAACATAACTTTGGTAAACAGTGTCCGTAAGAGGCCTCTGGTTTGGCTCAATCCCACCCTTGGGGCCGGCTTTCTCCTAGGACATATGCCTACAGCTGTTTTCAGTTTTGTTTTGTTTTGTTTGGGTAGGCACCATGCCCAACATGGGGTTTGAACTCAGCACGCTAAAATTAAGAGTTTGGTGCTCCAGTGATTCAGCGAGCCAGGAACCCCTCTAGCTGGTTCTGAAACCTAAACAATATGAGCTCACTCCTTGGTAAGTCAGCACTGGTCTGGGTTGCTTTGTCACACAAAGAAAATTTGTAGCACAAAAGGAGATTACAAGGAATGACTTCCAAAGTCCAGATTCCCCAAGCAAGGGTGAATGGGTTCCTTTTATTTAGGGTTAGGATGAATATTTAGATAGGGAAGCCTTGTCTTAAGACTGTAGAGGCAGGGATAAGGTTGCACATGAGCCTTAAGTAAACATGCTTTATACACTTGCGCATACACTGTATTTATGTAAATGAGCCTGAGTCTTCACCTAAGTTGGAGGTTTTAGTATTATAATAAGGCAAATGTCATCCATCATTTTAGAAGTCACTCATTTGTTTCTGATTACAGATGCAATCTCAAACTGCTCTGGGCTGGCTGGAGATCTTGTCTGAGCAGTCAGATCCCTCCATGGGCGGTTTCTCTTTCCATTTGCCTGGCTTAAACTCTACTTTCCAGTGTATCTCTTAAGGAAAAATGTGGGAAAGGAAAAAGTCCAAGAGTAGCAGTGGCTGGGCAGTAAAGGTGAGGTCTTGGGGTCTAGTTGGTGACAGTTTTGTGTAACAGCCACATATCATAGCACAAAAAGGACACAAAAAGATTCATGATGGAAGACTTGCTAAAAACTCACAGCTGTGAGATTTCTTTCTGTCTCTCTTCACTGTGGTGTCTAAATGTGGTGCCTCTCCGGATCAGATGGGGACAATGATAGGTGGCCGCTTCACAGCGCAGAGCAATAAGTGAAAAGAATTCACCTGGGGTAGAACAAAGGAGAGAGAAGTTGATTGAGAACACTGCAAGGGAGCTATGGGAAGGGCTGCAAAGAAGAGACTCTTCGGAATGCGGCAGTGGGTGGGGCTGTTTTTAAAGGCGAGGATGAAGAGGTATGGTGACACGAGGAATTTTCCTTTTTTGGTAATTGTGCCTGGTTATAAATAAGGAGCCCATTGGTCAGTTAGGGCCTATGGATAGTTTGAGGTGGGTCACATGATGCTCCTGTCTGTATTCAGCCAGAAGGCTGGGGTCACTTTGGGTCCTTCTGACTATCGGCTTTCCATTGCTCAAACCTATTGTCTAAAAGCAGCCTCTACATTTATCATGCATTTAGTTATAAAATCAACCTTTTATAGCTGATTATCTACTTAAAGATTTACGATTCCTGATTATGAGCTTATATCTTTAAGACAATTTGCTTAATTATGACAAAGTTAACTTGTGAGGGATGAAATATTTTTTAAAATGCATAGTATACTAATTATTGAGATACTATTCTTTTTAATTTTTCTACATCATTCATTTACAGCCAGGGGCTATTTTGCCCTTCAGGGAACTACTGAACAATGCTTAGAGACATTTTTGGTTGTCATTTAGGTTGGCAGTAGGCACTACTGTAATCTAGTAAACCATAACAAAATATCCAGTGGGTACAGTGCAGCGGTAGCCTGGAGTGATGCAAACCAATCCTACAATAAGCACAGCAACCTCTAAGAACAAAATATTTGGCAGCCCAATAAGTCGATGGTTCTAAGTTGAGAAACTTTGCTCTAGATGTATTTGTGTCTTCAAAACTAATCATAAGCTAAATTTCCTGCTATATGCTGTTGAACTACCATGCATGGTGAATTAAAGAGAAGAAGGATTAATTTCTGGGAACTTACAATTGTTGACAGACAACCATGACTTAAAATATTAAAGACTGATACAACTTTGGCTAAGCATTTTCTTAACAGGTTGAAAACAGAATTGAGCATTAAAAAGAGGTAGCCATGGGGCATGTGGGTGGCCCAGTCTGTTAAGGCTCTCCCTTCAGCTTGGGTCATGATCCCAGAATCCTGGGATCAAGTCCTACATCAGGCTCCCTGCTCAGCTCAGCTGGGGAAACTAGTTCCTCATCTCCTTCTGTGGCTCCCCCTGCTTGTGCTTGCTCTCTCTCTCTCTCTCTCTCTCTCTCTCTCTGTCAAATAAATAAATAAAATCTTTATTAAAAAATAAATTAAGATAATAAAATAGAATGAAAAGAAGTAGCCAAATTCTACCTAGCAGTGTACTAATGGGAAGCCCTAGAAATGTGCTCTTGAGAAAAAAACGTAATTATTGCATGAAGCTTTCTTGGAAGCTGACCTAAGGAAGAATTTTGATGTATATGTTTTGTCAGATGGCTAGTCAGGTTAAGTCAAAGCCTAGGAACTACTTTATCCTGGCAAGAATAGTCAAAGTATTGGTGCTTTTAAGATGAAAATTACAACTGGGAATTATTAAGGCCTTACTGAGTCATTCCAATGGGATGCATGAAAAATGAACACTGATTAAATATTGCATGTATTACTTAATTCCCACAATGACCCTGTGAATAAGTATTGTTATTATCCAATTACCAGTTAGATAATCAACTAGTTCACAGTCACTGAGCTGACAGGTTGTGGAGTTGGGGCCAAAACCCAGGTAGGTCTTCCTACCCCAAGGCTGTGTTCATCACCACCATGTTTTTCTGCTTCATCATATCTGAAGAATGATAACAACAGATTTACTGGTTACAAGTAAACACTTCCCCACAAAAAAAAAAAACAACAGTGAAACAAACTTCTCTTACTTGTAACTTTTTCAAACCTGGATATCTAAATACTTTTTTGATCATTATTTCAGTGTGAAGTGACAGAGGCTTTCATGCTCCTTTTAAGTCAAAAGAGATGTTTTCCACAGCAGGTGCTCCCCATTTATATGAACTGACATGTTTCTGCCGTGACAGTTAAAAAAGGGGAAAAGACAGACCTGTAGAAAGTCAAAATCATTGCTGCTACTTAACAACTGACAGGGATGAAAAATACAACCTGTTCTTTATATTATCTGAAATAAAAAAAAAGATAGCATAAGTAACTTACTTTAAATTTACCTTAACATTTGTCCATCTAATGATGTCTCTCTGTCTTAAGAATATACCAAGATATTGGGGCGCCTGGGTGGCTCAGTTGGTTAAGCGACTGCTTCAGCTCAGGTCATGATCCCAGAGACCCGGGATTGAGCACCACATCAGGGTCCCCGCTCAGCGGGAAGCCTGCTTCTCCCTCTCTCACTCCCCCTGCTTGTGTTCCCTCTCTGGCTGTGTTTCTCTCTGTCAAATAAATAAAATCCTTAAAAAAATTAAAAAATAAAAGAATATACCAAGATAATATTTTAATAATCAGAAGGTTAAATTTAAAAATAACAGCTTTGATGTGAAAATATTAAGCTCCTATCCATAAAATTCTTAGTTTAAAATCCATGCTTCAATATTCAAACACAATTCTTCTCTTTTGAAACATTTATCTTTAAGCCAATTTCAGTGGGCTACAGAAACCATTTCATGCTTTACCACTAGTTCTTTTAATTCCCTCTTAATAATTTATTCAAGTAATGCAATATCAAAGTAGGAAACACTCAGAATTTAGAAACCCACAAAGAAAAAAAAAAGTTAAAATCCCCGAAGATTTGTAACATCAAAGATAATCACTGCAAACCCTTTTGTGCTTATTCTTCTGGGATATGACACATAAAACATTTAAAGTTTCTCATCACTGAATCTCACTAAAATATATAGTCAATAAAATGCTAAGTTAATCAATTGATATGTGCTACATCATTTTGTTACCTATTACTTTCTTCATAACTAAAATATTATACTAACCCTGTATTTTTGAATATTTAATTTCCATTATAATGTTTTAGTGAACATTTTGTTTTATCTATCTTTCTATACATGTCTTGAAGATAATTGAACAAAATGGAATTATTGGAGGAGAAAAGTATTTTTTTTTATTGAAACTGACCAGTTATCTACAAAAAAAATACAGAACGTTCTATTCCTTCCATTTGGGAATTTGAGTATCTGCTTATTAAAATCTCACTACCGCTTAGTATTTATTTTTGTTTATTATAATGATGGTTTTGGATGCCTGGGTGGCTCAGTCATTAAGTGTCTGTCTTCGGCTCAGGTCATGATCCCAGAGTCCCAAGATTGAGCCCCACATTGGATTCCCTGCTCAGCAGGAAGCCTGCTTCTCCCTTTCTCACTTCTCCTGCTTGTGTTCCCTCTCCAGCTGTGTTTCTCTCTGTCAAATAAATAAATAAATAAAATCTTTAAAAATCATAATAAAAAATAAAATGGTTTAATATCAAATTTGTTGAATCATAGTGATGCTAAACATTCCTTTGTTTCTCATTTCTATTTCTTACCAGTTTGAATCATATTTTCCTACTATTTGTTTGAATCTTATTTGTAAATTTCTTTGGAAATATATCAAAATATTAATTGTTGCAAATATTTTGTTCTAATTATCATTTATTTATTTCACAAATGCATATTTGTATTCACTACAAGCTACGCAATGTTGTAGTGACATAACAATAGGTAGGAAAAGCTAACAAGATCAGACTCTCATTGATCCAACAGTATTGGGGGTGTTTATTAATCACATAAAATAAATACCAAGTTTTAAATGTTTTGTTGGAAAATATTAGTTTTTTTTTTTTTTTTTAACATACTCCTTAGACTAGGTGAACCAGAAATGGCCTTTCAGAGAAATAATGCTTAGCACAAGCTGACAGGTGGATCGGTAAGCCAAGAGGATTTCTTGGGGACTGGCCAGCCCCAAACTATAGGTTCCCTTCCTATAAGTTTCTGAGACTAGCTCAAGTTGCCTGCTGACGCAGTCCTGGGAAAACAGTACACATGGTATATACCAGGGCAACATTTCATCTAGGAAATTTCAGACTTTACCAACAGCTTTGATGTTGCTTTCCCCTAAAAACCACTGTGAGAAGCTAGTAATTGATGTCAATGTGTAAGCTACTTTGGCACCCATTTATAAATTGAATTAAAAAAAAAATCCCACTGATGGTACTGACAGTATGGGTATCTTTGGAAACACAGTAAGTAGTTCAGTGCAACAGGCAACAAGCCATGCATTAACAAAACCATCGGGAAGGCTGCCTTTCACTCTCTGGATGGCTAGCTCAACATGTTTAAAACCAAAAGTATCATGGCTGCAGAAAGCTTTCTCAGTAGAGAAAACAGACATGGTTAAGGGTGAATTGAATAGTAAGAAGGTATCATATTTTCCTTGAATTCTGATAGGTTAAAATTTAGGATAACATCAGGTTATTTATTTATTCATTCAACTCACAGGTCTACTGCTTTCACAATTTTACAGTCTAAAGTGACAAAAATTAAAGCATTGTTTTTATTTTTCTGTATAGCTGGTTGATTAGCTCTTAGAAGCCATTTTTGCAGAACTAGACATCCATTCTTACCAGTTCAAGGTAGTATCTGATGATTTATACTGTACTATTTCTTTCTTCCCAGTATAATCTAAATAGAGTAGGCTTACATATCCTCTGTGGTGTGCTGGTAAATGCTTAACAACCACCACTCTGGAGCGGGTGTGGGGGGAAGGCACCCATTTGTAAAGTTTCCAAGTTCGTGGTATAAATGCAGTCATGGAGGCCAGTTTCAAGTTTCCAACCTGACATCATTGAATTTGGTTTTGGAAAGAAATAACTCATGGTCAGCTCTAAATGAGCTGGTTTGAACAGGTGCCAGCATACCACTCTTTATAGTCCTGGAATTGAAGAGAATACTTTTTTTTTTTTTTTTTTTTTTTTTGTCCTCATTGGCCTCTGTTAATGTTTAGCTTTTTCTGCCTGAAAAAAAATATTGAGAACTAGCTTTTGTCTTCTTCATGAACAGTCCTGGTTAGTGTTTTATTCAATCTTATGGAACAGGCAAAGCATGATATCTGTTCTGCAAATAACATAATTATCCCTTTGGATGATGATTCTGCCCCAAAGTTGGCTCCTTATAGTTTTGCAGCTCCTGCCATGGAATCCATAATCCTCACAACAATTTCATGGCCGCTGGGTCAGTATTTCTCTCAGAGACTTGTATCCTGGAAATTTCTGGATATTATCCAAGTCTCATACAAGCTCAGGGAAAATTGGAGTGAAGGGAGTCTGTATTAGACTCTAACACACTAGACATGCCACTTACCATTGCTACTTTCCTGCAGCCACATTGGCTTATAGACATTCTGCATTTATTCCTCCCTTTCCAGAGTTCCAGAGGATGAGTGTCCTAGAAGTGCCCTATTCTTTCAGATCCCAAACCTAACAGTTAACTTCAAGAAAGGTCATCTCCTCTACTATGCCTAGGTTTTAGCCCTAGTCATGTTGGGAGAGATGAGAGCAGAGCCTGCTCTAAACTCCATCACCTAAACTCTATGTTCTGTTTTACTAATCCTCTCCATGCTTCTGATCCCAGAAGAGTTTTATCTCTTCCCTGTTTTGAGGACAATAACTATAATTTAACTGCTGCATTACTTGTGACCCAGTAGTTCATGGATATAAATTCTAGCTCTTTAATTTACCAAGTTTAGCTCATGATAAGGACATCCTGATATTTAGAATTCTATTTTAGAAAAAAAAATGTTTTTCTCTCCCCATTGCTTAGCTTTTGAGAATCAAAAGCACATTGGTTTGCACATTACTATTTCATAATAATTTAAAATATATACATTTACAAAACAGAGATAAGTGAGAATTTTTTTTTCATTATTTACATCTTTCTTCCTGAGGCAATGAATGCCACCACATCATTGAAATGTGGAACTTTAAAAGAAATGAATAAAACAGGTTAAAATACCCTCTATCATATTAAAATGTGTTCCCAAGGCTAGTTAAATACTGGGTATATAATGATGAACAAGGTAGGCACAACATCTACTTGTATAGGAGTTAGTCAAATTGGAGCATAGACCAGTTTCTTTAAAAAAAAAAAAATACAGCTTGCTGAATGCTGAGAGAGAATACTGCTGAGTGCTGTGTGAAGTTATAAGCAGCACCCATGACCTAAACTTAGGTGGTCAGCAAACAATCCTATTGAAAACTGATGAAAGACTCTAATAAATTATTTCAGGTTAGTGTACAGATTAACATACATCAGTTTTCATTCATATTTTTGAAAAAAAATTATTTACATGTTTATATTGACCAAAAGGAAGGACCACTTGAATTTTCTATTGTAAAGAGAGGTCTTGGCTACTATAGAAAAGTGCAAGATAAAAACACGAGGATGGGGAATAGAAACTCCACTGTTACGAAAAAAAAAAAAAGAGCTATAATTATTGCCAAACATGTTGAAAGTATGAAATCTATGATATTGCTCAATTCTCAGATGTCTTCTACATTCTCTCCAAAACTATTAAAGATTTCCAGTGACAAGAGGAAATGTTCCTATCTCTTTTGATATTGATGCTCAAAGTCAAAGCAATAGCAGTAGATACAAATTTCAATGTTACAATTGACTTCAGGATATTAAATATTGTCTTCAAAATGCTTTTCAAGACATTTCCTCCATGAGTATTATATTTTGGCATATGGCCAAAGGTTACATTAACCATTAGGGTAGATATTGCCAATTTCTAAGCTAGTCAATGGGACAGAAATCCCTTCATAAAATAAAATATTGCTTGGCACTGAGTGAATAGGGCTTAGTCTGGACTCCTGGTGAATAAAGAAAAGGAGTAAATAAGATCTCACATGTTATAAAATGATAGAGGAAAATATTTAGCCTCAAGACACCCTTATCAATAACTCTGGAGAACCCCAATGAAATTTTGGTTTCTATCTCTCAATATCACTCTATTAGATAAAAACTGATGAAATTTAAAGATGGGCATTTACAATAGTAATATTAAACCTCTTAAATGAAGCAAATGATATATTATGATGAATAACCATTTTCCAAATATTGAAATATTGAGAAGCATTGTGTTATAGTTTGCAAATCTCTTAAGTGTCTAATTTAATAAATTTGCATATCTACTTTAGTATTCACTTTGTTGTGACCTTTTGTTTGGTTGAGGTATAGGAAGAAAATCTGATTTCATACAGACATCCTTCCTTGGAAAAGGAAAGAATACTTTAATATTTGTGAGTATTTTTCTGTAATACCACACAAAAATCTGTCAAGTGGCACTTAGTTAAAGGTAAGTTATGGTATAGAATCTGGAACCGTGTCAATGAAAACTTGTGCTCAGTTATATTAAAATTAATTGATATCTCTTTCATTTTGAATATAGGTTTTCTAACATGCAACATTCAACATTGGTTCTTATTTATGCATACCTCCTAGAACACTGACACATTATACATTATCAAAATATCAAATTCATTAATATTTCTACTTGTATCAAAAAAGCCTTTAAGTATTAGGAAGAAGTCATGGTTGTGGTAGGTGATATAAACTCTTCAAAATGCATTTTCTTTTAAATCCAAATTTTGCCACTAGTGACAAATACTGTAATTGTTGTCATTTAAGTTACAGGCTTATTTTTGAGGAATTATCTTCCTTAAGTCTGAAAAAAAAACATAGTTTGGCTCTTGTTTTTTTTACATAAAATGGTGTTTGATGATAAAAACAGCTAGCTCAACTCAGAAGGCAAATCCTTCGGTTTTCACTACAACAGATTTGCTTTATGTCTACTTTTTATTTTGTCACACACAAATATGAAAAAGGGTTTGAAAAGATGATATGAAAAAGGTTGAGATTTAATCATATTAATATAATATTTTTAAGATTTTATTTATTTGACAGAGAGAAATGCAGCCAGAGAGGGAACACAAGTAGGGGGAGTGAGAGAGGGAGAAGCAGGCTTCCCGTCGAGCAGGGAGCCCCATACGGGACGTCCCTGGGATCATGACCTGAGCCAAAGGCAGTCGCTTAACCAACTGAGCCACCCAGGTGCCCCATATTAATAATTTATACTTTTTCATCAAGAACAGCCTTAGGTAAAATGGTCGTTTATTTCCCTGAATGTGAATGTATGGTGGCCAAGCACATACAAACCACTAATACAGCTCCGTGCACTGCCTCCATAGTGCTAAAACACCAGCTGTGTTATCTATCCCCCATCACTTTGCTCCATCAGTATAAGCATCAAAACTAAAAAAGGCAAAAATGTCTTACAATTATGAGAATATGTTTGATCTCACAGGCATCCATACATGGTCTTGGAAACCTTCAAGGGTCTGTGGCTCATGCTATGAGAATATCTCATGTAGAAAATTCTTTTATTTGGCCTACTGCCTCCCCTACATCATCATTTCCTACCTTTTCCCCACCCACTCTCCTTCAGCTGCATTGACCTCATTTCTGTTCAGTGATATTGGCTGCTTCCTCTGCCAAGATCAGTTTTTCAAGATATCAAAAAGACTCATCTGCTAACAACTAACAGCCAGCTAACAGCGAACTCAGCCATTTCTCAAACATTACCTTACCAAGGACCCTACCTGACCATACTGTTGAAGACTGCAATTCTAAGAACTCCTAATTTGACTTAAACATTGCGTATTTTCTTCATAGCATTTGCGATATTCTCTTGTTACAATTGTTATGGTATTCATACGTTTTTGTCTCCCTTTATTAAATTGGCAGCTCTATGAAGGCCAGGATTTTTACATTTTATGGTTATGTATCAGATACCTAAAGTGAGTCTTATATGTGGTAGATAGCAAACATCTGTTGAATGAAAGGATGAATGATTTCAATTGTGTATCATCTTGTTTCATGAATATAATTTTTCGCTTCTACTTCAGACGATGTTAATAATCAATATTAATATCTAATACAGTTTTAAATTTCTGCTTACTGTATATTTTTTACCTATACATTCTGTATTCTTGTTTTCTTTTGATTTGTCTTTCATTTAGATGTTCTCAAATGTCCGATTAGGGTTTTTTCTCCATTAATAATTTTTTCCATAGTACTTAAAAATGGGGTACTAAAAAGCTTACCAGAGACCCTACATGCACATTTTCATGGTAGAACTTTACTTTAGATTAATCAGGTGGGGATAGAATGGTTTGCCTGGGGATCTCACAAGCAGCATATTTAAGTAGTTCTCCCTTGGATAATCAGTATCTTTGTTGCAGGATTTCTTCTTTAGTGCCCATGGTTGTTGATCACCCCACTTCAAAGAATGAAGGGGTAGATATGAGGAAGAATGATGGACAGCAAAGCAAGGTTTATTGAGTAATAGTGAAGCTTATAGTGCAAATCTCCCCAGAAGAGGAGGGAGGGCACCTGAGATGGTTGCCCACGGAGTTTCTAAGTTTAGGTGTTTTTATGTGCTTGTTGGTGGACTATTTTTAATCTGATTAATCTTCCCTGGCCTGTCACCTAATTGGTTTTTTGTCATCTACTTATCACATGGGAAAGAGTGGAGGGCTCCTTCCAGGGTGGTGTAAAATGATTTTTATGGTGGTTTCTTCTTAGGGCTGAGGGGCTTGGGGGGTAGGGCTTCTTGTCCCTGCCTGCCTTTCTTTCATCATCTTCAGAGAGAAATTTTTGAGTCTTACCTTGAATAGTATATATTTACGCTTTATTAATATACACCTGGTTGCCAATCAAGAAAGACTGCTAATAATCTTATTCTTTTTTTTTTTTTTTTTTTTTTAAAGATTTTATTTATTTGACAGAGAGAAACACAGCCAGAGAGGGAACACAAGCAGAGGGGAGTGAGAGAGGGAGAAGCAGGCTTCCCGCCGAGCAGGGAGCCCGATGTGGGACTCGATCCCGGGTCTCCGGGATCATGACCTGAGCCGAAGGCAGTCGCGTAACCAACTGAGCCACCCAGGCGTCCCAATAATCTTATTCTTAAATATAAATACTTTATTTAGAGGTCAGCAAACTATTGCCTATGGGCCTAATCTAGACTATTATAAATTAATTTTTTTAAAAACACAGCAATGTTCATTCATTTTGAAGTGGGAGAGCTAGGTTCTTGTTTTATGAAGCCAAAGAATGAATCTTGCAGACAATGGAGAGTGAGTAAAGTGATAGAAGGTTATTAAGCAAAAATACAGAAAAGGCTCTCGAAAGTGAGAGGGATTACAACAGGGTTGCGATGAGGGCCTTTAGGGTTAGCTTTTATAGAAAACTAGACAGGGACCTTAAATCCTTTTTTTTTTTTTTTTAAGATTTTATTTATTTATCTATCTATCTATCTATCTATTTATTTATTTAAGAAAGAGTGAGTGATAGACAGCATGAGAGGGGAGAAGGTGAGAGGGAGAAGCAGACTACCCAAAGAGCTGGAAGCCTGATGTGAGACTGGATCCTGGGATTCCAGGGTCATGACCTGTGCTGAAGGCAGTGGCTTAACCCACTGAGCCACCCAGGCACCCTATCCTTAAATTCTTTTAATATCTCTATTGATAACACCTTCAATGGCTTACTTCCTTTTTAGGATCTTACTATTCTTTGTTGGTCATAGTAGTTATCATAAAAACTTCTATCCCATAGGCCTAGGGCAAGGTGGTCCTCCACCCCATTCACGTAGGGTATGGTGGTCTGATTTGTCCCCTTACCTGTGATATCTCCATACCTCCACAGTTTTGGGATTTCTGTGAGCATGACCTAGCTCTGCCCATCCTTCACTCAATTTACATTTTTCTTATGACTTCCTTCTTGCTACAACTGCACACAACTGGTTGTGACATAAATCACATGAACTGCCATCCCTTCAGTATTAATGATTGGCCCCTTACTGAAAATATGTGCCAATCCTTTGTCTCTGTTTCTGGTATAGTTCCTCTTAGCCATTCTCCTTGTTGCCTTATATCTTGGTATATAGTAAGCTCAGTTTAATTTCATGAAGGAGACATACCTTCTCTACTGGGCATTTGGGAAGTAGATCTTTCTTTACAGCTTGAGAGAGGATTTGTGACCTTATCAGATCAAATTAATTTTGCTTTTGTCTTCACCCCTCATCTTTGCCTTCTCAGACAACAGATTCACCCATCCCTATAACTTTCCAGTATAAAGGGATACAATAGCTCTTAGTTATTTAATGCCATTGATATAAGGCACTTTGGTACCCTTTTTTTCCCCCATCGATGAGACCCTCAATGTTCTTCTGTTTACTTTTGTTATTTCAAGAATGTTTAAACACTTGTTTGTTTGATTTGAAGAGGAAAATTACCCAGAGCAGGCTCAGGTCCGGAGGCCCGAGAAGATGGAAAGTTACTAACAATAAGCTAGAGATAACCAGAAGCCTTATTGGGAACAAGAGATAATCAGCCACTTCTGCTTCTGCAAACAGGCACCCTGCCACAGGCTCCCTGTACTACTTTCCCCCCTAAAGCAGGTCCCATTCCCCCAGTTTAAACCCACCTACCTGCAGTCAGCAGAGCTCTTGGAACATGAATGCCTGCAGTCCCTTATACAGGCCCTATAACCTCATTGCCTAGAGCCCAGAACTCTGATCAGGAGCCGGTCTGGTTCCACTGGCATAAAATAAATTCTAGTTCTCCTACTTCTCCAAGTGTCACTTAGTCTCTCACTGGTCTGATTATGTTTCCACAACAGATTGAACATTTTTGTTTTTTGTTATTCTTTATAATTTTAAATTTTTGTTAAGTTTTCCTTTTGTTTTCTGGAGGGAATATAGATACAATTATATATAATCCATCATGTTTAATTGAAGTTACCAGTACTTTTAAAAAATTTTCTGTATTGGGACGCCTGGGTGGCTCAGTTGGTTAAGCAACTGCCTTCGGCTCAGGGCATGATCCCGGAGATCCGGGATCGAGTCCCACATCGGGCTCCCTGCTCTGCGGGAAGCCTGCTTCTCCCTCTCTCACTCCCCCTGCATGTGTTCCCTCTCTGGCTGTGTTTCTCTCTGTCAAATAAATAAAATCTTTAAAAAAAAAAAAAATTTTCTGTATTTAAGATTTGACTTCAGGGACACCTGACTGGCTCAGTTGGTAGTGAAGCCAGAGAGCTAGGTTCTTGCCTCACGGAGTCAAAGAATGAATCTCATGGACAAAGAAGAATGAATAAAGAGATAAAAGTTTATAAGCAAGAATACAGAAAAAGCTCTCAGGAGTGGGAGAGGTCCTTACAGGGTTGTCACTGAGAGCCTTTAGGGTTGGTCTTTTGGGGAAAGCTAACTAGGAAACTTAAATCCTTTTAATATCTCTATTAATTTCACCATTGAGCAAGGACTAGTGATAACACTTTCAATGGCTTACTTCTTTTTTAGGGGCTGGTTATTATTTGTTGGTCACAGATGATTATCATAAAAAAGACACCCACCCCACATGCCTAGGGCAGGGTGGTCCAGTTTGTTCCCCAATCTCTGGTTTCTCCATATCTCCATATTATAGGAATTTCTGTGAGCCTGATCATGTAGCCCCCTATCAATTTCTCCCTAGCCCTCACCTTAACCTTACTTAGTAGAAAGTGTGACTCTTGCTCTTGGGGTTGTAAATTCAAACCCTACACTGAGTGGAGAGATTACTTAAAAATAAAATTAAAAAAATATTTAATTTAGTTTTCATTTGTAGCTTGATTCATGATAAATTTAAGCAACTTTCTTTTTTTTTTTTTATTGTTACTTAAAATTTTTTTTCCAGTGTTTCAAGATTCATTCCCCATACCCCACACCCAGTGCTCCATGCTTTAGGTGTCCCCAGTACCCACCACCAGGCTCTCCCATCCCTATATCCCCCTCCCTCCAAGTCCCTCAGTTTGTTTCTGTGTCCAAAGTCTCTGTTGTTTCATTTCTTTCCCTATTACCCTAGTTCCCCTTTACTTTCCTTCTCCCACCGTCCTCCAGGTTACCCCTCATGCACCGCAAGTAAGTGAAACCATGCAATACTTGGTTTTCTCTTCTTGGCTTATTTTACTCAGTATAATCTCTTCCATTCCAGTCTATGTTGCTACAAAAGTTGGATATTCATCCTTTCTGATGGAGGCATAGTATTCCATTGTATATATGTACCACATCTTCTTTATCCATTCAAAGGGCACCTTGGCTCTTTCCACAGTTTGGCGATTGTGGCCATTGCTGTGATGAACATTGGGGTACATATGGCCCTTCTTTTCACTACATCTGTATCATTGGGGTAAATGCCCAGTAGTGCGATTGCAGGGTCATAGGGTAGCTCTATTTTCAATTTTTTAAGGAATCTCCACACTGTTTTCCAAAGCGGCTGAGATTTTAATGCTTCATTAAAAAAAAAAAAAATTCTGAGCTTTGAATTATAAGTATTGGGGCTCCTGGGTGGCTCGGTCATTAAACACCTGCCTTTGGCTCAGGTCATGATCCTGGAGTCCTGGGATCGAGCCCCGCATTGGGCTCCCTGCTTGGAGGGAAGCCCGCTTCTCCCTCTCTCACTCCCCCTGCTTATGTTCCCTCTCTAGGTATGTTTCTCTCTGTCAAATAAATAAATAAAATCTTTGAAAAAAAAATATGGGTATTGTGCATGTGTGGTAATTGAATGAATGTATGCGTGCATATACAATTTGTTAAAGACTGAGAAGGGTATATTAAGTCTGCTTAATATTTGTATGAAGTTTTATTTTATTTCTCAATGGTATGCAATTTAGTAGTTAAAAATCCATGGCATTTTTAACTGGGTTGCACTTAAATAAAAATTGGTTCCTAGGACCCATTTAATGCCTAAATTTTTTTTTTTTTTTTTTTTTTTTTTTTAAGATTTTATTTATTTGACAGAGAGAAACACAGCCAGAGAGGGAACACAAGCAGGGGGAGTGAGAGAGGGAGAAGCAGGCTTCCCGCCGAGCAGGGAGCCCGATACGGGACTCGATCCCGGGTCTCCGGGACCATGACCCGAGCCAAAGGCAGTCGCCCAACCAACTGAGCCACCCAGGCGCCCCTCCAAAGGGTTTTTAATTTAAAGTTCAGAATCCTAGCTCTCTCTCCTGTCCTATTCCCTGGGAGAATCTCTTAACTCATTTAGTTGTTTTTAAAATCTTTATATTCTTATATATATTTATATAATTACTTGATATGTATAACTTACATTTATGTATAATTATCTATCATGGTAGGCATAATGATCACCCTCCCCTTAATAGGTTTACATCCTAATCTCTGGAATCTGAAAATGTTTAAGTACCTGTCATAGGAGACAAGAATAAGGACCTTGATACTGTGAGATTACCTCAACACTGTAAAACGATCATATTTAGAAGGGAAAAGAATATAGTTATAGCATACACACACACACACACACATACACACACAGACACAGGAAAATTTTGCTTAAACTGAATATTAAAAACAAAACAAAACAAGAAAAAAAGAACACTCCACCAGCCTGAAGGAAAAGAAAAACACAAACAAAAACAAAGTGGACTTCATTAAAATAAAAAAATTTGCATTTATTAAGAAAAACACTATTGATGGTGTGAAAAAGAAAGCCATTATTTGGGAGAAGATGCTTATAATATGTGTAACCAATAAGGAACTCAGGATATTTAAAAAGTCTTACACATGAGTGAGAAGAGAAATCTTAAATATAAGCAAAAGTCTTGTTCAATTACTACAGATATATAAACATATGAAGTCACTAAAAGCGTGCTTCATTATTCAAAGAAATGAATGCTAAAATCTAATGCAAAAATTAGAAGAAAAGCAATCCTAAAAGGTACAAACTAGCATAGAGAGCAACTGGCACTCTGATCTCACTTCTAGAAGTGAAAAATTTTGTAAAAGCACTTTAGAAAACTGTGTGGAAGCACAAATGGTAAACAAATACTTACCTACGAGTTAGCAATTCCAAATTTGAGAATGTATTTAAGAAAACTGGGTACAGGTATTCACTAAATGTTCTCTATTAGAATGTTTATAACAGTTTGTAGTTCCTGAAAACCAGGAACTCCTCAATGTTCCAGCGTGAATAGATAAATGAAGTTTGCTATAGTCCCACAGTTCATATTCTCTGTAGAAATCCAGAGTAAATTACAACTACAAGAAACTTCTTGGATAAATCTCATGAAAATAATGTTAAACTAAAGAAGCCAAACCAATTTTTTTTCAACTGTCTTTTTTCATTCCTATAAGCTCAGAAATAGAGAATATCAATGTGTGGTTCCAGAAGTCAGGACAGGGATTACATTTGATTGGGGTAAAGACCAGAATAGAGAAGGAGAGGAGAGTAGCTGGAGTGCTAGTAAGTTTTCGTATCTTATTTATTTATTTATTTACCTATCTATTTATCTATTTATTTATTTATTTTTAAGATTTTATTTATTTGTTTGTCAGAAAGGGAGTGTGTGCACAAGCAAGATAGCAAGCACAAGCAGCATGAGGGCCAAGCAGCAGGAGAAGCAGACTTCCCATTGAGCAAGGAGAAGGATGTGGGACTCTGTCCCAGGATCCTGAGATCATGACCAATCCCAAGGCAGGTGCTACCCGGGCTACCACGGAGCTGCCCAGACATCCAGGTTCTTTATCTTAAGCTATGTGCTAGTTACACATGTGTTTCAGTTTTTTAACAATTAGGTTACACTTTTAAGAAGTATGCCCTTATCTATATTTATACTGTACTTCATTGAGATTTTCTGGTTAAAAAACCCTCCTCTCCCCAAAATTAAAGTGAATAAATAAATAAGCTCCCCTTACATCTACCAAATTTACTGATTTACCAGTTTATCAGGAAGTTATACCAAATAATTAATGACATTGAAAAATAAAATATAAAGAATTCTACCATATTTACTCCCAAGAAAATTAAATAAATTTAAATCCTACAATCAAGTGTTTATTAAGGACTTTGTTATTTGCACTATGGTGTACTGTGATAGTGAATGCTAAGAAGAATTTCACCCCTTTTCTCTTGCCATCTTTTCTATCATTAGATCTTGGGCAAGGAAATCACACCTGGAAGCTAAAAAAAGAAATCCATGGAAATATTTCCTACAACTTGAGAACAAGCACCCCTAAATAAAGAAATATAAATTTGTGCATATGGTGCTATTACCTTAAAGAGCTCAACTGAAAAATGAGGACATGGAACATGGTTCCCTTTGTGATATATTTAAAACAAAATGTAGGCTAGTTGATCACTTACTGTTAATTAATTATATTATAAAATAAATTACTTTTAAATCATCATTTTCCCAAGCAAAGTTTGGGGCAAACTTCTGATAGAATAAAATCTTAATAAAGTCACCATTTCTCATCATTTAATGTCTTAATAAATATAAGTGATGAAAACTCCCACTCTTTCATAAGGCTTATGACTTTCCATTTCTACTCCAAAGTAGGAGAACATTTTGAGGCTACACAATAGAGTAATGTCTGTTACACTGGTTGTATATTTCTGCTGTTCCAAATCACCACAAACTTAGTGAGCTAAAACAATAGAAATGTAATATCTTACACTTCTGGAAGTCAGAAGTCCAAACTGAGCATCACTGGGCTAAAAGATTTCAACAGGGCTGCATTTCTTTCTGGAGACTCTAGGGGAAAGTCCATCTTCTTGGCT
Source organism: Spilogale gracilis (assembly GCA_004023965.1). Classification (NCBI taxonomy): domain Eukaryota; kingdom Metazoa; phylum Chordata; class Mammalia; order Carnivora; family Mephitidae; genus Spilogale; species Spilogale gracilis. Next base: position 51,669 of record PITA01010233.1, read on the forward strand.
TTTTAACTGCCAGAGGAAGGCCTCATTGACTTCCTGCACCCCATTTACTTATAAGGCCATTTGTGATACCTTAAGTCCACTTGGATAATCCAGGGAGCTGTTCCCTACTCAAAGTTAGCTAATGAGCCAACTTAATTCCATCCACTACCTCAATCCTTTGCCATGTAATAAAATATATTCACACATTTTAGGAATTAGGTATAGGCATCCTAGCCAAGGTGTTATTACACCTACCTACCACATCTGCCAATATAATTCCCTTAATGATGCTTTATCTGTTATTATGTGTCCCTGTTGATACTGGGGAACATACACAAAAACAGCATATGCCAATGTTATGTATATTCATACATTATCATGATAATAGCCATGGTCATTTAAAAAATGGTGTTCCATTTCTCTCCTTTTTTTTTTTTAAAGATTTTATTTATTTGACAGAGAGAAACACAGCCAGAGAGGGAACACAGCAGGGGGAGTGAAAGAGGGAGAAGCAGGCTTTCCACCGAGCAGGGAGCCCAATGTGGGACTCAATCCCAGGTCTCCAGGATCATGACCTGAGCCGAAGGCAGTCACCTAACCAACTGTGCCACCCAAGTGTCCCGTCTCTTCTTTTTATTTTAATAAAGATTTTATTTATTTATTTATCTGACAGAGAGAGAAATCACAAGTAGGCAGAGAGGCAGGCAGAGAGAGAGAGGAGGAAGCAGGCTCCATGCTGAGCAGAGAGCCCAATGCGGGCCTCAATCCCAGGACCCTGAGATCATGAGCTGAGCCAAAGGCAGAGGCTTTAACCCACTGAGCCACCCAGGCGCCCTCCGTTTCTCTTCTTAATTGACATACAATTGACATATAACATACTGATTTCAGGTGTACAACTAATGATTCAATATTTGTGATGCTTTATTTCCTATGTAGTATATTGCAAGACATTGAAGGAAGAACTAGAAAGTTGGTATATCTTAAGAAAATAAAACTGAAGACAGGATCAATTTTGGAAGAAATGAAAAAATATGATCCACATACATGTATTCATGTAATGTAATCATTCAGGCCATTTATGCTTATTTTTGTTATAGCTATCTCTACTGTAGATAGGTGAAAAGTACATAACCTAGTACATATTCTTTTTTAAATGGAATATTTTAGTTTTTGGATTAAATGTGTAAATAAAAATGGTACTCCTAATCTAAAACATGATTTATTTCATTTCTAATTCTATGTAAAATGAGCAGAAAATGATACTTGAAACAGAGCTGAATATCCAATACAAATAATATATAATTAAAATATAATACATTGAAGTACATAATATATGTATGATATATATTTACAGTAATATATATTAATAGATGTATATATATATATATATATATATATATGGCCCCATGCAACCCAAATATCAAGTTTCATATATATATATATATATCATACATATATAACCACATATATATAATATGTATTTTACTATTGTCAGTTTATCTTTTTCTGCTTGTGTATATTTATATATTGTACATAATTATAAGTTCATTCAACACTCTTTCCAATGAATCTTTTTCTGCTTATGTGTATTTGTGTATGATTATTAATACTGGAAAATATTCAAAGTACATGAACTGAAATAGAAAATAAATTATTTGTTTCAAATTATTGAAACACCAAAACAAATACACAAAATTTTCCAAGGCATTCATGGAATGCTTTAAAATCCACCAAAAACTGGAATAAGGATTAAATTTGAATTGTTCTGTAGAGAATAAGGATTTATGTGAATAGTTAGGAGAGCTTCAAGCAAAACATTAAATAGCAGTGTCAAATTCTTAGCCTGGAATTTATTTACCATCAGATTTCTTTCTTTGGTAGTAGTATTAAGGATAGGATCCTTAATAGGGATAAGGAGGAGGGATAAAGTACATAGGAAGAAAAAGTTAATGATCCTAAAATATGAACATAGTTACTTGTCCTTGAGTATTTAAACTATTTTTTCTCACCTGGAAAGTTACAAAAATGCTTCTAAAATGTTATTGGATTGTATATGAGATGTAAGTCCTTTGATTTCCCAAGAGTGTTAAGTGGACAGACTCACAAACCAGATTTTACTTTCATTGTCTTGTCTGTTTGATGACTCATTTTACAGAATTTATAACATCACTCATTTTTACAGAGTTTATAATATCAACTCTGAAAGAGGTATATATTTCTTCTGATGATTTTGGCTGCATTGACAGTACTAAGAACAACTTTGGTTATGGACTCATTGTCCAAACTACTTTTTTTCCCTTTGAGCCAGGTTAAACTGAGAAGTAGATACCCATGCTTTCTCAATTGGTGATTTCTCTGCACCAATAGTCTTCAATTTATTGAAACATCTAAGGTTAAATTACTATGTGTTTACTGCCTTATTGAGGTATAATTGATACATTAAAAACTGTACAAAATTTACACATGGAATTTGATAAGCTGTGACATATAAGTAAGCTTAATTTTTAACAGTAATACTTCAAACTTTTTAACAAATGATATTAATTAAGAACAAAGTTTAGGGGTGTCTTGGTGGTTCACTCAGTTAAGCCTCTGACTCTTGACTTCAGCTCAGATTGTGATCTCAAGGTTAGGAGATGGGGCCCTGAGGAGCTCTCTGCTTAGTGTGGAGTCTGGAGTCTGCTTGAGATTCTCTTTCCCTCTCCCTGCCCCTTCCCACTTCTTTTTCTTGCTCTCTTTCAAAATAAATAAGTGCTTCATTTTTTTTTTTTTTTAAAGGAAACAAAGTTTAATAAATATAAACACCAAAGTGTTTTTCCTTTACTCTTTCAACTGGTATCAGTATTATTTCCAACATTGTCACTATACATTTAAAGAAAGAAACAAGGATGCCTGGGTGGCTCACCCCCTTAAGCATCTTCCTTCAGCTCAGGTCATGATCCCAGGGTCCTGAGATTCAACCCCACATCAGCCTCCTGGCTCAGTGAGAAGCCTATTTTTCCCTCTGCCTGCTGCTCCCCCTGTTTGTGTGCTCTTTCTTTTCTGACAAATACATAAGTAAAATATTTTAAAAAATAAAAATGGGGGTACCTGGGTGGCTCAGTTATTAAGCTTCTGCTTTTGGCTCAAGTTACCATCTGGGAGTCCTGGGATGGAGTCCGGCTCGCTGCTCAGCAGGAAGCCTGCTTCTCCTCTCACTTCTGCTTGTGTTCCCTCTCTAGCTGTGTTTTTCTCTGTCAAATAAATAAATAAAATCTTAAAAACAAATAAAAATAAGGAAAGAAACAATCTGGATTTCTTACACTGGACATTTCATGTCTCTGAGAGTACATACAACTTTCTTTTACTAGAAAAATGAATTCTCAAGTTAAAACTGAAACAGTGAAATTGTGTCATATACTCCCTTGGATTAGACTATGAGACCTGGAATATCAAGTTTCATTGATCCCAGATCATCTACATTTCTAAGTGTCTTGTATTTGAAAGGATAAAAAGCATTTTTATTTTTAAGAAATAAGACATTAAGAAATAAGTATTTTTTAAAGTTTTAAATCCTGAAATAAACTAAACTGATATTTATTTTTTACCTATTTGTTTTATTATTTTTGTTCTGTTGTTATATTTGGCTCTTCTTTTCCCTCCCCTCCCCCTTCCTTCTCTCTTCTGCCTCCTTCCTTCCTTTCTCTCTCCCTTTTTTCCTTTATCTTCCCAGGTATCAAAGCCTGAACTTATTTTATTATTTATTAATTTATTTTTTAAACTGACCCCAAAGTTATCCATTCAGAATGTCGGCTCATAAATAATAATCCATAAATAATCCATAGTACCTATTCACACTTTCTTTCTTTACTTTTGGAGTTCATTGCTATTTAAGGCAGGATTTCTTTGATTAAGTTTTATTATTATAAGTAAACATTCTTCAATAATAAGAAATTGCCTTTGAGTTTTTCTTAGTTTTCTGAATATCTCATCAAGATGCTTAATGATCAAGCTTAAACTTGGTTGCCCAAGAGGTAAACTTCATGTGTATCTAATTTGATAAATTTTAGAAATATGAAATCTTCACATTTTGTTTCAAACTTCTGTTTTGAAAAATCTTATTACCTTGTTATCTATTAATTACTTTGCCAATTAGTTAATAAGATTTTCATTATTTCTAGAAACTATAATTATGAGAATATAAATATGTATTTATCTAAATTGAATTATTATAACATATATCTTTTTAAAAATGATTCTTTTAAACTCTAGGGAATGCTACATGTTACTTGGATACAGTTTACTCCATAAAGTTAAAGGTTAGAAGTATATACGTTATCCTTTCTTTCTGTATGTTACTCTATCCCGGCCCTTTGCCTCTCCATGTCCCCCACCCCACCCCACCCCAAGTGACCAATTTTTCTGAAACTTAGATTCTGCTGCAGTATAATATATTCTATAACTCTAAAATAAACAAAACTTTAGTAAAGGAAATCAGAGCAAGTCTCCCCAAAATGTGCCACTTTGGCATGTGGACTATTTGAGCTGAAGGCAATTGAGACACTGTGGGCTCAAGAGAGATTTTTGCCCCTCCCTTAACTACTTAAAAAAAAAAAAAAGAAATCTAAATCCCCCCCAAAATATGTATTATTACTGGAGATAAAATTTATCTGAGTGACCTATCTGTATGGCAGGATAAACATCTAATTATCAAACATCTGTTCTTCTTCTAATTGCCACATGAATTGAAACTGTCCCCTTTGAAACCTCAGATTTGCGGATGACATAGCCACCTTATTCTACCTTTCTTTCTTTGGCCCTTTGTTAAAAAAAAAATGTTCTTTGAACAAATATACATATTTGTTTTTCTTGTGTTAATTTGTTTTATGTTAATTCGAGTTTTAGGTCAGCCAAAGAACCAAGAAGGGTAGAGAAAAAAAAAAATCCTCTCCAACACTAGTCAAAAACTATAATATTTTCTTTCACAAACCCCCCTCTTTTTTTTTTTTACAAACAGTCTGATAGGAAAACACATGACCAATTTCCTTCTGATCCTCACAACTTCAACACATGAACTATTGAAGGAATTGTAATTTCCCAATGTGTTTCTAAAATATTTCATCTAGGGTTACAGTGCTATTTTCTCTGAGATCTACTCTCTAACTTCCCCAAGTCCATAGGATTTTGGCTTCAGTGTCTATGCTCTTATCCAGGCTACACTTCCTGCCAGCATAGACAGGAATTAAGTCTCATTAAGCTAGCTTCCCCAGGAACTGCTCTGTCTAAAACAGTGGGTTATCCGAATATTTTTCTGAATAGATACAGGAATAGACAACATGGACTGATCAATATTATTCCACATTAAGGGAATGCTCCCCTTAATGACCAGAAGGGGTGAGATGAGATAAGCATGATTTTGCACAATAAATAATTTTATTTTCATTTCTGTGATATGATGACTATAATTATCTGATATACCCTTCATGGTTCCAACCCTTTGGAATCAGATGATCTTTGAGTTTCCTGCCCTCACCCAATATGATCATGGTTTGTATTTAGATATTGATGGGCATAATAAATTCACTATTCGTTATACCTGGTAGAAAATTATCCAGGAATTAACTTGCCCACATGTGTCATTAGGAAGTAATTATCACTACCCTATTCCAATCCTTTTTTGAAACTTGCTACTTGGCTAAGTCTTCCACATTATGACAGATGTGAGTCATAGCATTCTTTTTATTATATTTAAGTAGTTTGAGTGAAAGGAGGAAAATTCTCAGCGCAAAGTAATTTTGTCGAATTGCATGGTTATACTAAACATAACTAATTACAGTTCAATTAAATTTAATGCTGAAATTGAATTATTATTTAATATTTTGATAACAACAAATACCAGTTGAAATATAAATGTGTGATTCTTTTATGTAGAAGAAAATAGATTAGGTGGCACTTTTTGAAAATCAATGTGACTAAAAGATATGAGGATTACAGTGTGGTTGAGATATTTGAGAGTTACTAATTGGTATATTTGGATTTTAAAATATTGTTGAGTTGTGGGAATTGATCTTGAGGAAAGGGACTCACTTTAATTGTGAGTTATGCTAATTTATCTACATATGTTAAGATGAGGCTGTGTTGCACACACTTGGCTTCATAAGTACACTCAGTCTAGAAAATGGTCCTAAAAACAATATTAAAAATTACTAACAGTGAAGTGTGATGGGATCTCTACTAGTACCCTGCCATTAAAAACTGTTACATTGGCACGTCTGGGTGGCTCGGTTGGTTAAGCGACTGCTTTCGGCTCAGGTCATGATCCTGGAGACCAGGGATCAAGTCCCACATCAGGATTCCTGCTCGGCGGGAAGCCTACTTCTCCCTCTCTCAGTCTCTCTACTTGTGTTCCCTCTCTAGCTGTGTTTCTCTCTGTCAAATAAATAAATATAATCTTAAAAAAAAAAAAAGAAACTGTTACATTGGACAAAATGCAAGAGACAACTGTTTTCAGGTATTAGAGAAAAGGCAAATTCACATTAAGAACTGTGTATTTGTCCCACATCTCTATGTGGCTAATTTCCTGGCTATGACACAGGAAGTATCCCACAGAAGTCCTGCTAAGCAGAAGAGATGGAGACCCAAGAGATAAGGTTGCTGATGGAATCCTTAGAGCTTAGAGCTGTACTGGAGAGGAGAATGCAAGTCCTGCTCGAGACCCATTCTGAGGAAGTCTGAAAGAAAATCTGAACAGATTCATAGGGAAAATAGATTGCATTCTGAGTCTTGCCAAATACCTTGGTCATTCCACAAATCTGCCTTAACAAAAGATAAAAGGAAGCCTACATAAGTTAAAGATGACTAGCCAGTAATTAAACTGCCTCCTGAACCAAACTTCAATGCTCTTTTGAGGAAAAGAGGAACAAAGCCCCTGAAATGGATTAGCCACTACTAAAATAATAAAAACAATTAAAAAGTTGTATAAACCTGGAATGAATAAAAAACAAACAGAAAAGCCAAGTCTTCCAAAATGTCTGTTTCTATTCCAGTGACACTCAACTTCATCTACTACAGATTAATATTAAGCTGGATTTAGGGTAGCATGCTAATAGAATTTTGTTTTGTTAAGTCTCATTATCATACAATTTACAATTGTTTAGAGCCTTTTCATGGTAAGGTAAATCTACTAGGCTTTAAAATTTGAGGAGATATTTATTTTTTCTAAGTCTCTTGTGACTGTTAGTTTTGTAGTTGACTCCATTTCTGGTAATCTTACAAGTAACACATTAGTAACTGAATTTTATGTATTATCTTTGCATGGAATCATAAGTGTAATAAGTCTTCTTAAAAACAAGAATCAGAACTTATTTTTAATATTTATGAAGTAAAAAAACACTAAAATTAACAACATAATATAAATAGCAAAATGCAGTTCTTTCTAGACAATTAATCACTAATAAATTAATGAGGGGTTTACACTATTCTGATGGCTTTTCACTGAGTGGCACACCATTAGGGAATGCTTTAAAATCTCTGCTTTTCCAGCTCTAAAATCTGCTGCTATTTCTATTATCTTTAATTAACACAAATGAATAGTCAGTTAGAGCCATTGAAATTTATTTAATTACTCTACTCTATGTTTACAAGTTTCCTGAGAAAGATTTATGCTCTCTCATGAATGAAAAGAATATTTTTTTTATTAAAAAGTCCCTGACTGAAAGGAAACTGATGCTTGAGCTCTCCAAAAATGTTCTTGCATAACCTCTGTGAACACCTTGACTCTAGAAAAGCTCATTTCATCTTTGAATAAATCTGACTGTTACAGATTAATTAGAGGTACACATGGATGGTTTAGTCAGTTAAATGTCTGCCTTCAGCTTAGGTCATGACCCCAATGCCTTGATCCCTTGGATCAAGTCCCCCATCTGACACCGTGCTCAGCAGGGAGCCTGCTTCTCCCTCTCCCTGCTGCTCCTCCTGCTTGTGCTCTCTTTCTCTCTGACAAATAATTAAATAAAATTTTTTACAAAAAGCTAATTGGAATATTTTGTTGTTGTTGTTGTTACTAAAATTGCTATTCATCATGCTGTCTCTTGCAAAATGCCTAACCATCATGATGGTAGGTGTAGATGCACTTAGATCATTGACTCTTCTCAGAATTGACTCATCATTCCACTGTCTCTATCATCTCTAATTATACTCTTACACTAGTTAAGACTGACTTTTGGCTAGTCAGTTGGTTCTCTATTTTGGTAGACTGATTCAAGTGCAATTCCCTCTGATTAAAATAATTGGCTGATCAGTTGGTTCTTTACTTCATCCTTTATCAAAATTTAAAAATCATTTTCTTTCACTCTTCTTACTATCATGGAGATTTTAACTTTGTTCTTTATAGTAGTAAATCCATTAAACTGGATATATGATTAAGGGAAAGTTTCTATTCTATGGTGAGAAATTCAATGACAAATGAAATCATATATTTTTTTAAGATTTTATTTATTTATTTGACAGAGAGATCACAAGTAGGCAGAGAGGCAGGCAGAGAGAGAGAGAAAGAGGAGGAAGCAGGCTTCCTGCTGAGCAAAGAGCTGAACTTGAGGCTTGATCCCAGGACCCTGAGATCATGACCTGAACTGAAGGTAGAGGCTTAACCCACTGAGCCACCCAGGCGCCCTGAAATAATATTTTTAAAAGACTTGATGATATGCTAAATGTTGTTTTTCAGTATTTCATGTTTTATCTTCTTTTTCTTCTCTTTCACAAAACATTTTTTTAAATAACTGTCTCTGGAGCACTAACAGGTAATAAGGAAACTCTAATGAATCAGATAGATATGTTCTTTGCCATTACAGAACTTCCAGTTTGGTGGGAAAAATAAACATTGACTAGGTAATCATACAATTGATTAATTATAATTGTGATAACAAATGAGATAAGTATGGTAGAAGGAGACGTATCTCAGTCTGAAGGTCAGACATGAGAATATCAGTCATATACATGTTTATAAAATCCTATGTAAGCTTCAAAACTTACATCAATAAGCTTATTTGCAAAATTCTTCAGAGAAAAGAATTTGATATTCAATTGCATTAATTGAAATTAATGAAAAGTATAGTTGTATTTCATTTTATTATTTGTTTTTCTGAAACATAAGGTCTATAATAACACAAATGCAAGCAAACACTAACTATGTAGTCACAATTAATAATCCATTAAAGTTTCCATTTTTTATTGAAGTAATAATGAGTAGTAAAGGGATAGTAAGCCATAGAAGTTTTCTTTCCTTTTTTTTTAAGATTTATTTATTTAACAGGGAGAGAGACATTGAGAAAGGGAACACAAGCAGGGAGAGGGATGAAAAGAGGGAGAAGCAGGCTTCCCGCTGAGCAGGGAGGCCCATACAGGAATAGATTCCACCAGGATCATGACCAGAACCAAAGGCAGACACTTAAGGACTGAGCCTCCCAGGAACCTCAGAAGTTTTCTTTATAGAGAAATAATAACAGTAATAGAAGTATAATAAGCATATGGGCCAGTTACACTACGCTTGTCCTTATTCTCTTTCCCTTCCTCTTTTTCTCTCCTATCTCTTTATCTCTTCATAACCTCACAATAACACAATATATAAGTATAATAATTCCTCCTGTTGGCCAAACAGGCAAAATAAAACTTAGAGATGTCAAGTAACTTGCTCAGGACAACAAATTCAGAAACTGGCATAGATTGATTCAAGTGCAATTCCCTCCTATAAAAAGTCTGTATTCTTGCTTGGTGGATTGTGCTTTCAGAAACATATATTAAATTGTTACTTTGGACTAGTCCCTATTTTACGCAGGAGGGAAATAAAGATGAATTTGATATGACTCTTTACTCTAGGGTGGCACAATAGATAGACATAGAAATAAGGCATGCCTTAATTTCTTAAGAAAAGTGGCAGTGCCAAAGCACGGCGGGTTAGAGTGTTCAAATGCTCCTCACAGAAGAGACCCTCTTGAGCTCAACCTGAAAGTAAAGTCAGAATTTGCCATCTAGATATTGGCTGCGTATAAAAAGACATTTCAGGCAGAAAGAATTACAAATACTATAAAGTAAAATTGAGGACTGATAATGACCTTATATGACTGACTAGAGAATGTGTTATTAGAAAACATTTTGAAAAAAAAAAAGACTATATTTATAGAGATCTAAGGAGTCAATGCCTTTGCAAGAAATTACTAAGTTTTAATTAATTTAGTCTAATTAAGTTAAATTTATTTTTGATTCTCAATATGAGGAATAATTAAATATATATTCTTAATTTTTATTTTAAATACCAAAGAAGTCCGTTGTCTTAATTTCTTTCCTAATATGCAATTTATCCAAACCTCAATTTGGGAACGTTCCTCAATTGGACACAAATATACATCTGCTTTGAGGGAAGAATAATAGATGGCTCAAAGTAATCGATTACACAAATTGAGGTTTCAGGTTTGCTTTTTCTGTTTGTTTATTAAATGGCTTTGAGAGAATTTGTTTGACATGAAATCAAAAGAGGTTTGTGGAAATTGTATTATCTGTTTCATGACAATGCATAATGAGTTACTGAATGAAGGATTAGTTACCTCTCCTGCTGAATAGTTAAAGGGAATGTAAGTTTATTTCATTGTCAGCAGAACACATCTACTTAGATGTTCTATGCATATTTTGACACTTCAAAAAGTGTTTTCCCTTTTCATAGATAACCTCCAAATGCTATATCAGAAGCTATAGTTATTCTTCACATTTCCAGTTTGATATTTATTGCTATTCAAGAACATTTTCATGTATATTCATGTATACCTCATTATAGCAATTGTGATTATTGTTTGCTCCTCCCTATGTCCTTATCCATACTTAAATCATCAACTTTTATTAAGGAGTCAGTTATTTTCAATGGGAGTGTTATCCTCCTGTTACTAAAGAGTAAAACAACGGGAATGAATAAATGTTAATTAGCAAAGGGGAGATGACAATGAAATACTGTTATGGACCAAATTTAGTCCTTCACCACTCCCAAATTCATGTCAATGTTCTAATCCCCTATGTGATTGTATTGGGAGATAGGGACTTTAAGGAGATAATGAGGTAGTAAAGATGGCCCCCTGATGTGATAGGGTTGCTGTCTTTTTAAGAGAAAAAAGGGACAAGACAACTCTCTCTTTCTCCCTGTGCACAGAAGAAAAGCCAAGTGAGGTCACAGCAAGAAGGCAGCAATCAACAAGCCAACATGAGAGGTCAAACCAGAAATCAACCCCACTGGCACCCTTGATCGTGGGCATACAGTCTCCAGAACTGTAAGAAAATAATTTCTGTTTATTAAATATCTAGTTTGTAGTACCCTGTATTGTAGCCTTAAGAGAATAATACAAATGCTAATTGGGCATTTTCTAGGCTGTATAAATAAGGAAAACTTACCCTACATACTTGAAGGGCTTCAGTGAAAGTATCCCTGGGTTTGTAACAGATGGGTTTATAACACATTAAATCTGCAAAGTGGGTATATCTCTACAGAACTCATTTGTCTGTAGCTTCAATATTTAGAGTAGAACTACTCCAGACTAATCATTAGTGTTTACTCTCTAAATCTACCCTACATCTGTCTCCTGTCAATGAATCAAGAGCAAACAAGTCCTAGGTACAAATTACACAATTGCTTCCTACTCAAGTTGCCAAAGATTTGGGGGGAAAAAAAAAGACTAACTTGTATTTATAATATTAAAAAAATTTCAGATAAGGTGTCAAGTACTGTTTACACTTAGCTCAACATACTATTTATTGTAAGTAATTTGGAAAAATATAGTGAAATCCTTTACTCTCACTTCAGCTTTTGTCTTTGAGAAAGGAATTGGTTAAAATCCTGCTTATTTGTCAGCAAATTAAGGAAAATAACAATTACTGCCTGGATTTTCTGATGCTTTAATGAGAAAACTACAAAGAACACCTAGTATAGTAGCTCCATCAATGAAAGGTACACAGAGGCACATTATTAAGTTTTCTTCTGTCATGATTATACTTCTTTAGTTCTATGTGTCATTCTTTTATAAGAAGAATTTTACTTAATGTCGTATTTTCTAGTGTGACATTAAGTGAATCACCCCTGTGGAAAAAAAAAATGACTGGTACATTTGGATAAAAATAAAAAACACAGAAATCCCAAGGACTATTTATATGTTTTAAATACGTTATTCAAAAAACCCCACAGCATTGAATCTTATCTTGCTAAGCACTATAATCAATAATTGCCAGTTCCTGAGATAACATTATTAAATATAATTATCTTCATAATATATTAAAATTGTAGACTCAGCTGAAGAGTCAACAATTAAATTATAAACAAATAATTCTATCAGTATGGAATTGAATTTTTCTTCCCCACAGGTAGTATAAATAACCACAGGCATAAGAGCCTTAAAATATTTAATACTTTATTTCATCTTTTTCTTAGATCAACTTGTAATAGGAACTATTACCTCCATTTTAAAAAAAAGTGAGGAACTCAAATCTAAGAGAGTCAAAGTCTTGGCCATGCTTCCTATTAAGTATCAATATTGAAAAAAGAACTCCAGATTCCCATTCTAAGCCTCCTGCTCTTTTTACTGCTGCTAAAAATTTATGTTTGATAAACTGTTTATCACACAAGATTCTTTTTTTTCAATCAGTGCTTTATACAATTATTCTGTTTTCATTTATTATAACTTATGCTGGATTGCCTGTAATCAGTTTAATTGATAATTAATCTGGAAGAGGGCAACTATAGTGACATTAGCTCTTTGGATAATGACTACAAAATTCCAGTGTGCTGGAATTCATCTCATTTCATTTGTAATGTAATCATAATCATTTGTAATACACGAGTATTTAAAATATAAAATAAATTATAATTGAGAAATCTTATTTGTATGAAAGTAGGTCTTGGTCAAAAAGTAATGTTAGCATCTGCAGCTCAGATCAAATTAATATTTCTTTCATCCAGAATTGTATTTTATGCTTAAGTATAAGTGAACTTTAGCTGAGATTATGGAGGTAAACCAGAATTGTAAAGTAAACACAGAGCCATTAATTTACTAAAGATACAGAAAGTATTCTTAGCATGAATTTTGTTCTGTTCAGATTATTATTTAAATATAATGTCAAAGATTTCTGATTTTACAAACTATGATAATTAAAGTAGGTGATGCTAACACCATTAGACTGGGTTCTTGGTGATTAGATATTAAACCTGGTTTATATGTAGGGGTAGTATTGAACAGGAAAGGATTACCTTGAAGCTTATATCTGTATGCATATTAAAAAAAAAAGAAAAAGAAGGGGGTTCCTGGGTGGCTCAGTTGGTTAAGTGACTGACTTTGGCTCAGGTCATGATCCTGGAGACCCAGGATCAAGCCCCACATTAGGCTTCCTGATAGGCGGGAAGCCTGCTTCTCCCTCTCTCACTCCCCCTGCTTGTGTTCCCTCTCTGGCTGTGTTTCTCTCTGTTAAATAAATAAAATCTTAAAAAAAAAAAAAGAAGAAGAAAGGAAAGAAAGAAAGAAAGAAAGAAAGAAAGAAAGAAAGAAAGAAAGAAAGAAAGGAAAAGAAAGAAACAGATATATGTTTGAAAAAAGTTCAAGTTAAAAACTTATGGAATGCTGTATTAACATCAAGTTGTGATCACAAGTAGGTTAAACAGTAAGAAGAGAACAAGAATGATGAGAATGAATTTAAAATGTAAAAAGAAACTTTAAAAAATAAAAAGAAAATTTAAAAAATGAAGGGGAAAGCTGTATCTATATAATATACAGGTTTGGGGGCAGTACCAGGAGCTTAATATATTGTTTTTTCCCAGCTGTTGGGGTTTTACAGTTTTATGGAGACCCTGTGGTGGTTGTTTTCTTGTTCTGGTTTGCCTTCTGGGAGAGGGGCCTGCCACGTTTTCAGTCAATCTTGCTTAGGCTGAGTCTCCCTAACCCTATCAAGGGGCTGGGCTCCATGGAAATGGTTTTTCAGGCTCTGTTCCTGGAGATTTTTGTTCTTTTATGGATTTTTGTGGCTTTTCAGAGAGTCAGAGCAAAGTAGGCTGTCTGCACCCAGACCTCCATCTTAGAGAGAAGCCTCAGTCTGTTCCCATCTGGATGGTCAGAGACACACAGACTTTCCCTCTGCAAACTCCCCTGCATCCTGCCACCTCTCAAGGTGGTGCACACCCTGAGTCACCTCAATTGTCACTCAAGGCCCTCGCTTGTCTTTACAGCCCTGTGCAACAGAAACTGTGAGCGATATTTGTTTGTGCAAGGCTGCCATTGCTGGACTGCTATCTGGAGCTCATATCCACGCTGGATGCCCTAGGACCCCATGTTCCCCCATGTCATACAAGACTGCTGGTTGAATGGCCTCCATCTCAGTCAGGGTGCGCCCAGGACAAGTGGTGGTGCGAGTGGCTAAAAGCTGGAGTTTCAGGGAGTTTCCGCTGAGTTTGCTCAGGTGCCAGTGGGTGCCAGCTATGGGTGTCCCAAGAACCTAATTTTAGGTCCATGCCTGTAGCCCTCAGATTCTATCAGTTGCCCCTTAAGACCCCCCCCTTTTTTTAAAGATTTTATTTATTTATTTGACAGAAAGAAATACAGGCAAAGAGGGAATACAAGCAAGGGGAGTGAGAGAGGGAGGAGCAGGCTTCCTGCCGAGCAGGGAGCCCAATGTGGGGCTCGATCCCAGGTCTCCGGGATCATGACCTGAGCCGAAGGCAGTCGCTTAACCAACTGAGCCACCCAGGCACCCCAAGACCCTTGGTTTTTGAGTGCTTTTAACCAGGCTCCAAGTTGATGCTGGTCCCCAAGCACAGGGTACTTTTGTATTGGGGGATTACTTTCCAGTGGGTCACTTCTGGTGGCCCCCTCCTCCTTTTGTTTATAGTCCAGAATCAATCTGAGTGCTCCTACCCCACTTTACCTCTCCACTGATGCTTTTCTGCCTTGGTAGAGATCCAGGGGTATGTAGTCTTACATCTCAGGCTGATTTCATGGGTGTTCAGAGTGTTTCTGGTAGATATTTAGCTCACTTCAGGGGACCGGTTGAAACAGGGTGTCCTACTTATCCAGCATCTTGCCCCCTCCCCAGTCTTTTTCCTGTTTGTTATAGGAGACTGTATTATTTTGAAGAGGATTTAACAAATAGAGGGCAAAAGAAAATGGAAAATAAAAATTACTGTCAGTTCTACCACCCCAAGATAATAATTTTAACATGTTTTTGGTCATATCTTTCTATTTGTTTCATTTTATTTGATTATTTTTTTTTGTAAAAAGTTATTTTTGTATTAAATATTGTGTGTGTATGCATACATGTTTGTGTATGTGAATATATAACCCCTTCACCAGCCACAATCCCCCCCCCCACAAACATTATATAGAAAGAAGAAAGACCTTTAGGCTTTATACCTTCTGTATCATTCTGAGAATCCACTTTTAAGATTCCAACTTCAGGGAGAAAATTCCCCAGGTAGCCTAGCACCTGTGCTCTTAAATTCATCATTCCATTGGTGCTGAGGCTGCACTTCCCCTGGTAGCTCTCAGCTGATGATTAAGCATGGTAAAAATGCTAAGGAAGGCCAGTTCCTGGGGATCATGAACCCTCTGTTGGGCAACTTTGGTTCAAGGACTTTCTAATAGCTTCCCTGAATCTTCCTTAGAATTGTACTACAGCTAAGATATTTCTCCCCAACTTTTCTCCCTTCCTTTCTTCTTCCTTCCTTCCTTCCTTCCTTCCTTCCTTCTTCCTTCCTTCCTTCCTTCCTTCCTTCCTTCCTTCCTTCCTTCCTTCCTTCCTTCCTTCTTTCCTTCTTTATCTTTCCCCCTCATGGTTCTGTTGTTCAGAGGACTCATTATCACAGGAGTATATGCTAAATTACTTCAGAGGTATAGGTTTTGAAATTGAAAATAAAATAGTAAAGAAGCCAGACAGGTCCTTATAGAAGAGCTTACATTCTAATTAGGAGAGGCAAGCAATGCATCCATTAAGTACATAGAAATGTACCAAAGATAATAATACTACAGTGATATTATGGTGAATGAATAGGAAATTATTATAGATTGTGTGGCTAAGGAATATAGACTTTAAAAAGGTGACATTTAAGAGAGTTTCCTTAACAGAAAGTAAACAGAGTAGTCAGACTTCTGAAGGTCAAGAGGAAGATCTCCTTCCAGGTTCATAATTAGTGCAGGCCATGAGGCAAACATTGGTTTGGCTTAATAAAAATCAGAGAGAAATTCGCTGTAGGTGGTGCAAAATGAGGCAGAGAGAACTGAAGTTAGAGACACAGGTAGGTGCAGAACCAAGGAAGACTTTATAACATAGGATAATATATTTGGACATAAGCCAAGGTAATATGTCTAGATATGTAATGGGGATCACTGGAGGATTTTAAGAAAGGGAATTCCAGGATCTGCTTTATGTTTGTTTTTTTTTTTTTTTTAAATGTTAGCTGAAAAGAAATGATCAGAGCGAGAATTAAAAAAAAAAATATGTTCGAGGGTGATTCTAATAGTTCAGAAAAGAAATGAGAGTTATTTCATCTGTAGCAATGGAAAAGGTAAAGAATAGGCTGTTTTAGGAAAAGTTTTGGGAAGGAATTGTTGATATTGGCTACAGGGGTTGGAGAAAAGAGAGAGGTGATGAACAACTGTTGGATTTAATGTTTAATAATTAGGTAAATAAAGGTACTGCTTACAGAGGTGAGGGTGGGTAATATGCGCATATACTTTGGATATATTTTTTTCCTTTTAATGCAGCAAGGAGATATTTGTGCCCACACACATGATTTTTAGCAGTCCCAGACTGTTTCCCAGACAGAAAATAAGGATCAGTATAGGGGACTCTTGGTAGGAGAGAAGATGCTTATACATATCAGGATAGGGGCAACTCGGGAGTAGTCTGGTGTCCTCTGGTACTTGGCGCAAACTTAAAGCTCCAGAGCACACAAGTAGTTTGTCACAATGGCCTGGCATTGATGTACATTTGTGAAGTTGGCATCACTAGAGATGTTCCCTGCTCATACAGCTTTCCCCTTCACCAGTACAAGCCAAGAACAAATCTTTTTTCTTTTCCTTCCTCCCTTCCTTCCTCCCTTCCTTCTTTCCTTCCTTCCTTCCTTCCTTCCTTCCTTCCTTCCTTCCTTCCTTCTCTTTCTTTCTTTCTTTCTTTCTTTCTTTCTTTCTTTCTTTCTTTCTTTCTTTCTCTTTCAAGATTTTATTTATTTATTTGACAGAGAGAGACACAAGAGGGGGGAATCCAAGCAGGGGGAGTGGGAGAGGGAGAAGCAAGTTTCCCACGGAGCTGAGCTCAATCCAAGGACCCAAGGACACTGGGATATTGACCTGAGCAGAAGGCAGAATCTTTATTACTGAGCTACCCAGATGCCCCCAAGGACAATGCTTTCAATCATAGAGGAGTTAGGCTTAGCCTAGAGTAGGTGGTGGGCTAAGTGGTGGGGATGAAGGGGGCCACTGAAGTCATCACAACATTCCTAGATACAACATAACACAGAGAACCAACTGCACTTAATGAATGTAGCATTAAATGGACTAGTACAGATGGTAGATCTCAGAGCATTTCTTCTTCTAATATATTATGTTTCTAAAATCAGAATTTGTATTACAGTCAGGTTAAAATAAATTTTTCAGTTGTTATTCAGAGAAGTGTACTTTATAAGTATACTGTTTATAGTTATTTGGACATGGAAGTATTAGCCGTATGAAGTCCATGAACTGCATTAAATTTTATTGCATTGGTGCCAATTCTAATTAAAAAAAAAAAACAAAAACCGTTTTACTCTAATGTATGTATGTGTGTGTGCATGTGTGTGCAGTACTGAAGAAATATAGACCTGAAAAAGATTGTTATAAACCAGACAACGCAATTGAGGTAGCAGACATAACCACATCTTTCATAATAGATTGCAGAAAAGTCATAGCTAGAAGGCTATATTGGTCTGTTTGTAGAGAGTATAATTTAACACTGAATATCTGTCAAAAGCTTCTGGACAACTCTTTTTTTTTTTTAAGATTTTATTTATTTATTTGACAGAGAGAAACACAACGAGAGAGGGAACACGCTGGAGCGAGAGAGGGAGAAGCAGGCCTCCTGCCGAGCAGGGAGCCCGATGTGGGACTCCATCCCGGGTCTCTGGGATCATGACCTGAGCCAAAGGCAGTCACTTAACCAACTGAGCCACCCGGGCACCCCGCTTCTGGACAACTCTTAACACAGATATTCAACTTTCAATAATGTGGAGTTCAGTTAATGGGATAAAATGAAACTGTTTTACCAAAGAAGAAATATTGACAAAACCTTAGAATTGTTCATATGCTTTGAAAACATACTATGGATTTTAAAGAAACTGAAGAATCTGAGGCCCTCAGATTCTTGGTATATAAATATATATTAAAAAAAAGAACATGGTGTATATAATCTGTCACTATGAAACCTAAAGTAATTCAGAAAACTCTAAACTTGAGTTCAAATAAAACTTATACTTGATTTTATTCTGATACAAAAGACAAGTTTTATGCAATGTAGATTAAAATAGCCTGTTGTCATTTGGAATTCTTTCTTTCTTTCTTTCTTTCTTTCTTTCTTTCTTTCTTTCTTTCTTTCTTTCTTTCTTCTTTCTTTCTTCTTTCTTTCTTCTTTTTTTTTTACAGAGAGAAACACTGAGAGAGGGAATACAAGCAGGGGGAGTGAGAGAGGGAGAAGCAGGCTTCATGCTGAGCAGGGAGCTTGATGGATGGAAGGTTCAATCCTAGGACACTGGGGTCATGACCTGAGCCGAGGCAGAGGCTCAGTGACTGAGCCACCCAGGCACACCTCGAATTTTTTTTTATAAAATTAGGTATATTACAAATAATGTTTCTGTTGATATTGCATAACTACTTACACAAAATAAAGATACTATTTTAAAAATAATATATTTCATAATACCTAGGATTTGAAACTGGATGATAATTCAGGAGCTAGTTAGATCAGCTACTCAATCCCTGTGTGATTTGGGGCAAGGGATTTTTATTTCTCTGACCCTTTCTTACTGCATCCATATCTTTCTAGATGCTTTATTTCACAGATTAATAAATGAAATTAGTGAACTCTCACACATTGACATATTACATATTCAGAAAAGAGCTCCTGAGTAGCTACTTAATAAATATTTTCAGTTTTTAACATTGTGATAGTAACTAGAATGTAGTGCCATTTCTTATTGACATTTATGTACTGAATAATCCAAGCTGTATTAATTAAAAAGAAATATTTACCGTGGGATGTAATAAAGCACAGAGGTTTTGTTTTTGTTTTAATTAAAAACAAGTAGTCTATAAGCCACTCACTTCCCTTGAAATGGCATTTTGACTGAACACTATTTTCTCTTTGCATTGACTTTCTAATTTTATAATATTTAAACATTTCCATGGTCTCATATTCATTAAACATGATTGTAAAAGCTGTGTAGTACTCTATTACATAGATGTGAGATAACATACATAAATATTATCTTATATTGTTTAACATTTATATGGCTTTTTCTGTTTTATTCTTAAAAGTGATACAATGAATAATGATACACATAAATTGTGTGTGTGTGTGTGTGTGTGTGTGTGTGTGTGTGTGTGTGTTTGAGTGTGTGCTCAATTCTTGGGAAAATTAACGGAATGTTATTACTGTGTCAGAAGATATAAACATTTATGAGACTCATGATATAAACTGCCAAACTTCCAAGAGACAGTTTATTGGAGTCAACATTCTCACAAGTAGTAACTGGGGAGTTTCTTTCAATACACCTTCATTGTGCCACTGTTATTAGCTGTTGCTCTAGACATACCATTAACATCCTCTAAAGGTTTTTTTGTTTGTTTGTTTGTTTGTGAGATGAAATATATACCACTTACTTCTGTACAGTCATTATTAGTTTTATATGAAGTAATATAGGAATGTATCGTAATTCTCTTGCTTTTTGTTATATGCCTCTTCTTTTTTGAAGATCGGATCTATTTTAATGTTTTTACACACACACTCCCTTTTTCATTCTGCTGATGATTCGCCAGTGTCACTGACTTCTCTGATAACTTGAAATTGCTTCCTGGATATGTTCTTTTATATTTTTCACAGTCTCATACAACCGTAAAACTCAACCAATTCATCAGTTCTTTTTCCCAGTTTTGTTTTCTTTTTCCAAATTCCCAGGAGGTAATATAAACCATAAATCATCTTTAACTCATTGAATGATTGTAGCTAATGCATATTCTTTTACTCACTAAATAATCCTGATATCTCTTTTGAAATGTTTCTCATGTATTCTTGTGGAGTACCTTTGTTATTAATATTGTCCAAGGTTTCATGAATTTATGTTTGGGTGATGCAGCACTTTCAGAGACCAATCAAAATTTATTTTTAGCTTCTATTTATTTATAGATTGCCAATTTAAAATATATGTCTATTATTTTGTCCTTCAGAGAAAATAAAACTGCAAGATATAAGCAAGGACAAGTGTGAAAAAGTGAATAGTTTGGGGTATACACACACACACACACACACATATGGGCTAAGTTAAACTTTCAGATCTAAGAATATTTAGCTCTGAGTTATTTCTCAGACTCAAAAATTTTCCAAATTTACTTTGCGCATACCTTCAGGACAGAAAACTATCAAAAATGTGATAAGGGGTATTTCTTTAAACTGCCCCTTTTATTGTCCTGCTCCTCAGAGTAAAAATCTTCATTGACTCCCTTATCCTACCACAGAGCTCTGTATTACCTGGTTTGAAGACTTTTTTTTATAATTCAATTCCATATAATATATCTAACTTAATTTCCCACCTACAACCATTACTCTAATCTTGACAGCTGTCCCATTATCCCTTGAAGTAGCCACAAGTTTTCATGCTCTCTTTTGCTTAATTTGTCACTCATTCTGTAATTCCATTTGCTTCCACTTTTTGTTCCAATTCTTTAAATTTCAGCATCTTCTAGGTTCTTCCTAAGCTTCACCATCTCTGCAAAAAATACTCTGACTAGAGCACCTGGATGTCTCAGTGGGTTAAAGCCTCTGCCTTTGGCTCAGGTCATGGTCTCAGAGTCTTTGGATCCAGGCCTGCATAGGGCTCTCTGCTCAGTGGGGAGCCTGCATCCTTCTCTCTCTTTCTGCCTGCCTCTCTGCCTACTTGTGATCTCTCTCTGTCAAATAAATAAATAAAATCTTAAAAAAAAATTCTCTGACTATTCAAACCCCCATTGATTTATTTGTCTTATTTATTGATTTATCATATATTTTTGAGGATCTATTTAACATAATCTAAATCTTCAGTATAAAACAGCAAGCCAAGCATGCCTTCTATAGACCACACATTCTATTTAATGTATAAATTGTGTTTATATTATATATATTGTATTATATATGTATATATATATTCAAAATATAATGAAAACATTATAAGTCATATTTAGAAACATAAATCGAAAGGACAGAGTAGTATGATGGCTTAGCATATTAAAACCTAAA
>PITA01010234.1:0-73027 GCA_004023965.1 Spilogale gracilis
CCCCTTTGGTTTTGCCGCTGTGCCTTTTAGGGTCTGAGGCAAAAATCACAGGGAGCCTGCACCTTTGGCTGCTTCTTTTTATGGTCTTTGAGTGATGAACTCTTTGAATCTAAAAGTGGCTCCTGTGTCTTCACTGGCTGAATCAGTCTGGCCTTGGCCTTGTGTGTGAGCTTGAAATCCTGTACTCCCCCATGCCTGCCTATCATGTGTGTATTCATAATTCATATTTATTGCACAAATTCATTCTTCCAAGGCTGGAAATCTCAAGACAACTTAACCTTTTCCTTGAGATATCCTCCATCCAGACCTTTCATTCTTCTTCTGTAAATGTTCTCGTTTCTGCTTCTACTCCCATCTGTCGTCTCTACCTGAATTCAGACCCTCATCTGTTCACTCCTACATTGTAGTAAAGTCCCCGAAGTAGGCTTCCTGTTTCTAATCCTTCTCCTTGTAACTCCTCTTCCGTGGCACCCCAGGGTGTACAGGCTTAGTGTCGACATGCTTTAGCTTCTTGTTCAAGGTTCTCCAGTTTTTCTGTATCTCCAAATTCATCTTCCCTGAATCCTCCACACTAACTTTTCTTTGCCCCAGCTTGGCCGCCGCAATGTTTTTTTGAATATGCCAGATAGCATCTCCCATGAAGTCCAGGCTAAGTGCCACTTTCTTCCTTCCCAAAGCCTTTCTCTACCACTAGCTTTCCTGAACTCGTGTGCCACTGAGTTCTCTGTGGTACTCCGTGGCTTTGTGGATGAGTCGGAAAAGAAAATGGCTCGAGATGTCAGAGGATAACCAGACAGAGGAAGTTCACTGCCAGTTGGTACTAAATGTCTGAGACACCCTGGCCGGTACTGGTGTTCTTAGCTCAGAAATTCTTTTTTTTTTTTTTTTTTTTTTAAAGGAAATCTTTATTTTATTTATTTATTTATTTTTAAGATTTTATTTATTTGACAGCGAGAAACAGCGAGAGAGGGAACACAAGCAAGGGGAGTGAGAGAGGGAGAAGCAGGCTTCCCGCCGAGCAGGGAGCCCGATGTGGGACTCGATCCCGGGTCTCCGGGATCATGACCTGAGCCCGATGTGGGACTCGATCCCGGGTCTCCGGGATCATGACCTGAGCCGAAGGCAGTCGCTTAACCAACTGAGCCACCAGGCATCCCTTAGCTCAGAAATTCTTAAGTGGAGTCTAGGAGGCCCCTGCAGTTGGTTGTAAAATTCTGCTGTATGTGGATAGCAACACTATAACACTGTCTCTGTGTGTGTGTGTGTCTTCGTCCATAACTGTAACCAGCTTCTTACAGAGGTCTGTTGGGACCCAGTAAAGGCTGAGAACCCCTGACCGAGACAGAACCTGGCAAAACTTAAGAGACCTAGCAACAAGAAACCCCATTAGATTTTGGAGTCTCAAGACTCCAGCTCTGTGAGACCCTGCATGTCTTTAACCTTTCTGCATCATGGTGTACTCATTTGGAAAACAAATGGTATTTCCTCTCCCTACTCCTTTGGGTTTTTGTGAGGAATAAATAAAATATATGAAATTGCTTCATAAAATATCAGATGCTCTACAAGCATAAGTGATTATCTCTCTTTTTTTTTCTTAAAGATTTTATTTATTTATTTGACAGAGAGAAACACAGCGAGAGAGGGAATACAAGCAGGGGGAGTGAGAGAGGGAGAAGCAGGCTTCCCACCGAGCAGGGAGCCCGATGCGGGGCTCGATCCCGGGTCTCCGAGATCATGACCTGAGCCGCAGGCAGTCGCTTAACCAACTGAGCCACCCAGGCGCCCCAAGTGATTATATCTCTTAATTCCAGACCATATGGTTCTGTTGATAGGTTCCAGTTTACATGACTTCTTACCTATCCTGAGATAACAGGTTCTAACCAGTCTGTTTTTTATTTGAAATATGGTTAAGTCCTTATTGGTCCTCTCTTCTCCTCCCTCCCATGATCTGTTTCCTTGGTTCAGAGTCCAGTGTCATTACCTGAATCATGGCCACAAGCTTTGGTAGGACATGAAAGGTCACTCCTCGTCAAATTAAAGCAGGCATCCTGTAATATTTCAGTCAGAGCTTATTTACAAGGAAACTCACTGCAAGTGGCCCCCGTCCTCTACCGAAGGAAGTAAGGATTTAAAGCAGGGCTTCTCAAAACTCACTGCGGTGGACCAGGCGGGTGTTTTTCTTGTTGTTCTTGTTTTTTAAAATTTCCAATACATCTTATAGATATTTTTAGAAAACAGAAAAATGTCATGAAAAGACATGTAAAATACAAGCCACATTTTATTATCATTAGATTCGATAATCAACTGTCAAAATAAGCCATAAAAATTTCTGAACTCTTACTCAATTTCTGCACTTACTTCCTGATGGATTGGAAGCAAACAATTTGTGGGCCACACTTTGAGTCTAGTTTTTGGGTTTAGAGGGTTACATGAAAACAAAGCCCCCCAGAGAATCTGGTTACTCTCACCTGGTGGGTTCCCCGGGTCTAATCAGTTGCAATGGGGGTGTGATCACATGGTCCTTTGGCAGTGTCTTTGGTTGGGGGCACTTCCCAGGGAATGCAGCGTGAGACACACTTAGGTATACTGTTGCTTGGGCTCCCCTAGGATTGTGCCCTAGCAACTTTGTTTGAAGACTGTGCTGGGAATTGGAGGCTGAGGGTAATGTCCTGCAGAGTAAGTGTTCTAGAGCACATAGAATAGAAGCTTCACAAAAGATGTACACATACTCATTAATTTGGATGCAGAGATGAACAAGGTAAGCTCCCTGACCTCAAGAGCTCTGAGTGTATACAGCTTTCTCACAGGCTAATTAATGCTGTTTCTATCTCCTAGTCCAAAACCCTACTGAAAAAAATTCAATTCTTATGGCCAGTGTTTAACACTTTCAGTTCATCAAAATGTTCGAACCCCTTCCACAAGTAATTCATCTTTACTATGTATGTGATCAGTTCCCTTGTGTGGGGAGCCCCTTTGAGCTAGCATTCCCAGTGCCCAGCACCACGACGTGCCTGTCACACCTCACACTGCTTTCTGTTCGGCACACTGGTGGCGGTAGGGGTGTCGAGGATGAGGAAGCGGTGGGGACGAGGACCTGGCATCATCTAGCTCTGAGTTACCAATCTGTAATAGGGACTTGATAGGGTTTACTCACAGTGCTGCAGATTATGAAAGTGAGTGAAAACATCTAGCAGACCACCCAAATGGCCAATAAATGTGTTAAAACTGTGTAAGAAGTCAAAACAGGGGCTTGTCTGGGGTTCTTGTTAGTGGTCTTCCTTGTGAACTTCAGTGAGTGTCACCACCAAGCGGGGTAATTCGTTTAAACTGATCAAGAAAAGGTACGTTAGGTTTGGCAATGTCTGTTTAAAAAAAATAGTCAAGTGAACAGTGAATTTTAAGTTATTTTAAAAAATTAGTAATAATGGACTTTTGGGTCAAGATGATAAGAATGAATGTGCATTCAAGTTTGTATACTCTGCCTCTGGCTACCAAAACCATGCGGTAGGCATCTTCTTTCTGTCCACAAGCACCTGACCCAGAGCTTCCCACACACTGTCTTGCTGTAGACCAAGAACCATCATCTGTGAAACTAACCCAAAGCTGCTTATTTTATCTCACTGATGTGTCAAAAAACAACACACGATCGTACTTTTTAGAGTGCTGCACTTTGAATTTTATTAAAAAACAAGCAAACATTTCCAACATATCAAATGCTTTAATTCACATTTCTATCTGTAGGCATTGGCCCCAACAATACAGAGTGAACACAACAAAGCAAGTAACACAGGGTACTTGGGTGGGAGGCCCGTGGCACTGTGGCCGGGGGGGTGGGGAGAAAGTGCACAGCTCAGCCAGCATGTAGCTGGAGCCATCCAGTGTCCAGTGTTGCCACCGTGGGCTCAGAGAGCCAGTTCAGCCTGCTGAGTGATCAGGGCCAAGGATGCAGGCTGCTCTAAACATGTATAAGACAATTACACATCAGAGTGCCCATTGTCTGTGAGGCTCACTCAAGTAGACAGAATTCCAGAGAAAGACTGCTGCCAGAGCCCGGAACCAGAAGATTGAGATCCAATGTTCTGATGGGCCACTGTCTCCGACTACAGTATGGCTGGCCCTTCCGGCAGGAATGTTCTCACACGTGGCACAGTCTGTGCGTGTGACGGATGCCCTGTTGCCTGGACAGTGCAACAGGAACAAGGGTGGCAACCTCACCTTCCAGCTCTCCTCTCCAACCTTCCACATTGATCACCAAAAAGTACCACACTGTGGAAATTTCCTATGGTTTATCCTGCTCGGCGCATTTGGCGTGGATGCTTCCCTTCAGTGGTGAGGCAGCCCAGGAAGCGAGCTGCAGAGCCTCAGGGAGTGTCCGCCGTCAGCAAGACACTCGTAGCTGCGGCGTCTACGTGACCACCTTCAGGAGTTTCCGCAGGTGACTAAGTTCAATTGCTTATGTTTTGTGGACTTCTCTATGAGAGGGACATTTTTGGATTCTTTCTCCAGGTCCCTGGAATGCATCTTTTTGATACCTGCAAGCCTCCTGTACCAACTATAGTCAGAGCCATGGGGGGAAACATGTTGGGTGCATTTACAGAACTAAAATTAAATAGAACAATTTCTACACTAAAATTAGAAACAGGAAAAAAGAGGCTAAGCCAGTGCTTTACTCTTCAAGAAAATGCCTTTGAGACTCGAGAAATAGCCAAACGGTCATATTCCAAGCAGCAACCAAGACCTCCAAAGTATTTTTCACCAAAGAACATGAGGTTTCTAAATACACACAAATCAGCAGAAAATGAACCAGGTGATAAGAGCCATTAGAAGAGTGGCTTCCAAACCCTTAAAAAAAGTAGTGGAATCCTTTTTTTTCAAAAAGAGGAAGAATTTGATCTACTGAGATCTTATCTGAAGCAGCGTCTAGCAGAGGGCTGCAACGAGTGGAGTAAGAAAGCAGGAACCCCTGGGGGTCCACTCCATTGGCCCCCCAGCACTGCTTGTTCTCTTGAGACTCCATGGATCACAGTCCCAAACCCGTTTCCACGTAAGGATCCAAGGCTACCAGTTTTTATGTAATCGAATCTAGACGGATACAGGAATTTGGAGAGGACAGGAACGAACTGTTCAGAGAATTCCTTTAGAGGAATGATTTTGGGGGAAGAACGCAGTGAGTGGAGTGAAGGAGAAACAATTTTAAGAACACCCAATTCAGTTTTTCTGCAAGGTGTCCATTCAGCAGAAGCCCTAGGTGAGCACATGAGGTGTGGACCAGTTGCTGGAGAAACGCCAGTGTGTCGTGCCTGGAGTAAAACAGCAGAGGTCTCCCTCTGTCCCGCCTCCAGAGACACTGATGCCTCAAGTCAGGGGCTGGACTCTGGCATCAGAGGCCATTGCACCTGGGGGCTTCTGATGCTGCAAACAATGTGCACATCACACTTTGAGAAATGGGAGACAGGCCTTAAAGGGAAAATCTGAGAAAGGCAAGGGCATATTTTCAAAGCAAAACCAAACCACCGCTTCTATCTTGTTGCTGAGAAGATACCTTTTTCCACACTGGGACAGAGTAACACCACTCTTTTAAAATTCCTAGATATTTTTAAAAAATAAATCTACCTACATTCTATTGTCCCAAATTAGGTAGAATTAAAAAAAATTCTGAATAGAAAGTGCTGGTTCTTCAATATTATCATTCCAAGGAAAAACCACACAAAACGATCACCTATTCTATTGACTTTTTGGCTGAACAAGTAAAAATTATGTATTCGGATCCACATGAATCTATAAATTAATATAACCTTTAAAGTTTTCTAGTTAGTGCAAATTTAAAATTCCATAATATACAGTAAATACAGTTTTGCTTTATATTACAAATGCAAACTTTTTCTTTTGACATGCTGGTAGTATTCATATGTAAGACTCAAAAAGGACTTGACAATTTCTGAGTCACAGAATATTTTACAACTGAGTAGGCAAAAAGCAAATACTACATGTTTTGACACACTCTACAAAAATAAAAATAAATAACTCTGACTATAAAATTTTTATAAACATTAGCTACGTTAAGGGTTCACAACTAATTGCTGCAGAAAACCTAAAACTCTTTTAAGGTCATGTAATCTCACTATCAGACAACCTGTATCTTAAAACACGGGTCACTCTGCTTTCTACTGAATGTAACAAAGCACTGAACTTATCACCATCTACTTATGGGATCCGTACAAGCTGCCGGGTACTCAGTGTTTAAGCTGCTAAGCTGAAGGAATGAGGAATGCACCAGGACAGCAAAGGATGAGAGGAATTTTAGATTTAGACAGACATGGAGATATGTTTTAGGTCATATAGTCCTTTCTGAGAATGTAGAATTTGTTATGTTTCCATCAAGACAATTTAAAATGGAACGGGAAAATATGGCAAATTATTTCTGCAGAGTACATAATGCCTGATGCTGTCGACATCACTATTCTAATGTGTAACCTGCAAACGTGAGCCTTGTAAACTGACCTTATTTAAAACAAGACCTATGCCTGTTTATTTCAAATGCTGGGTATATGTGTCTAAAAAGCAAATGGACTTGGCTAAAATGGTATTTTATGATATGGTATTCAGAAATAACTTCCTAAATGAAAATGAAGCCTGAATGACTGAATACAGCAACAAAAAAAACCTTCGTGAAGAGTAAGGAGAAAAAAACCTCACTGGATTATGAAAATTGAAAAAAAAAAAAAAACAATTTGTTTAAATACACCAGGGTGTTATAGGGCCTATTCCAAACGCAATGTAACATTATGGTTAGAGTCTAGTTTTAACAACAACAAAAACCCCTAATTATTTTGATTATCTTAATTCTGCTATCCCAAGTTATCTACTTTGATTCTACAATTAGCACTATGGAATTATAGATATATTACAGCCTAAAGCAAAGTGAATTTAACAGTATATTTATAAAATGTGACATTTGTAACAATGTTGACCATGAGTTAAGGAATAAAATTCATTATACTTAAAACTGATCAGTCCATAAAAAAAAAAAAATCTGTAAGACTCTCAAATTGACCTTGACGAAGGTGTATGAAAAAGGTGAAAACAGATTTGCTCTGTTTTTAAATGCTTTCAATATTAGAATTAAGCATCTCCTGTTGGGATCTGTAAGAGGTTAATTTAAGCAGAAAAAAGTATATGTATATAATGCACTGACTACTGTATCACTACTAAATTTTTCCTTCAAAACATGGACTCAGCCTGATGGTGAATGAAATTTAAGTTTATGGCAATTCATGGATGACAGATCCATTAACAGATACTTAAAGGAAGCTAATGTTGTTTTGGGGAGGATACATTCTAGTCTTTTAGAGATTAATGTCATGAAGGACCACCAAGCCCACAAAATGGGCCATTTGTTAAGAAAACACCAGGCTGGAGGCCCCATGGGTCCTCCTCACTGGCCTGAGGAAGCAGGTCGGCTCACACCAGAAGAGCGCCCTCTAATGGGGAACCATGAGACTAGCCCTTCAGTAAGTTCTTGGCATATAAGGGTCAGATAAAAGAATGAAATGAAACTTTCAGTTATGAAAAAGTTGTTTGCCAGTGCTTTCATTCCCCTCTTTTTAAAAAGCATTGAGTAATATTTCTGAAGAATGAAAATATCTGGATAATATATATGTCAGGAGAATTAAATTATGGGTTTTAGTTAATAGGCTACATTTCTGATTTATGTGATAAATTTAACTTATTAAAGCCACATATTGTAAACACTAAACACAAGTACACCACAATGAAGAAAATAAATAAATAATAACTCATTTAAAATAAATATGATAAAAGCATTTTGCTTCCTCGAGAATTTCTGTTAAGTACTCTGGCTATAAAAGACTACTCTACTTCAAAATACTACAAGACCACTGAACTTTTAGAAGTTACCAATCATTACTGAAATTTTTTTGAGCAATTACTATGACTAATAAATTCTCTGTAGTACTTTAATTGTTGATAGCATCTTTTACTCAGGAGAAACGGGTCAACCGTCCAGCTCAAAAACCCTAACTTTCAATCCAAAGTGCTCTGAATGTTAATCTTTACCAATTCACCTATGTGGTTGTCTTCTGGCTACACGGGGTCATAAATGAGATGCTGAATTCCAGCTCAATGTGGTCATTAACAGGGTTAAGCAAGCAACATCTGGGGGTCTGAAAATCCTCTCAAGATAAAAATTATAACAAAAAATTTAAGTATTGTCTTTCTTTAACACTTCTTCTTGTAGGTTTTCTGGAAATAGATCCTTAGGGATCCGCTCGGTGCCAGGCTTCAGGAAGTCTTCAGAGACAAGCCTCAGGAGGAAGGCCCGCGTTACCTGAACTGGTTTGACATGAATCATCTCCTTTCAAAAAAGCAGGTTCATTTTTAAAATGTTATTGTGTCACCATGTTAAGAATTAAGATGGCAATGATTTTTCTATCTACACCTTGCTGGATGTATATAATGTGTCCATTGATGTGTATTCAAGAATAAGGAATGAGGGTGCATGGCTCAGAGCAAGTCCCACTCTCAAACAAAAAGCCCCAAGAAACACCTCACCTTCGAGTAATTTAACGTTCTGTGACTTTTTAAAGTTAGTAAAACACGACTGGGGTGTTTTGCTAAAAAAGGAACAGGCGTCTGTAAACAACTGGAAATTTGGCTGCTTCTGGAATGCTATTTACATAAATGTATCCCCATTATATTACTGGTGAAATTCAGACTCAACAGTTGAGAGGGAATTTCTAACTTTTGAACAACCACATATCTGATTGTGTGTGAGAATTCTACTCTAAACTTGTATTTCCTCATCCGTCAACTCAGTTTCCTTTATGTCCTCTTGATCTGAAGTACTTGAGATGTCATCATCCGTCTGTTCTCCAGAGAAATACAACATCAGTGCGTGTGTCTTGTGAGTTATGGTGACGGTGCAGGGCCCCTGGGCCCACGGCTCCCCATCCACCTGCATTGGCATCATGGAGCACTTCAAAATCAACTGGTTTTAGGGAACAAACAATTAGAAAAAAGTCAGTCCCCCAAAGTTCAGAAAGGTCTTCCTTAGTACTATCATCCACAGTCCCTTAACACTAGTTCTTGGAAAATTAATCTGCATCTATTCAAATTACTCATCAATTGTTTAAGGAACTCTTGTTTCTTCCACAGCTCCTGTTCCCCCCATCACTCCCAGGCCTCAGTGGAGGCTGAGAATAGCAGGAGGCTGAAACAGTGCAGCCTATAAAACACTATTCAAGGGAAGCTGGAACGGGCAGATCTTCTACGGATCAGTGGCTTAGAGTCAGACTTGGACAGTGGTCTCCGTATTGTATGAACCACAGAGTACCATGTCACCTACCCGCACTGTATGCGCCTGTCCTATTCGAAAAGGGTTTGCCAATTTTACTTGGATCTGAGCACAGTGGAAAGAGCCATACACTCCAACGACCTCCAGCAAACCGTCATCGTGCCTACGGGTGGAAAAAGGAAACATGGACCATGCGAGTAAGTGAAGGAAAATCAGCCCCATGAGGATAACTGCGTTTTCCTGGAGGTGGACAATCACCTGTTAAATACTTGTATTAATGAGTTATGCAAAAAAGAAAAATGTGAAGAGAAAGTATGAACCGTCTGCAGAGAACGAGGGACAAGCTGCTTTAAAGGAAACATGACATACCAAAGCGACCACAAATGTACCCACCTGGCTAGAGGGTAGGTCTCGTCTCCCATCCCTTCCCATAGTCTGCAGCCACCGCCCCAGTATCCGATGTTCAGAACTATAATGCCTTCCAGGTTGGGCAATTCGACTCGCTCACCATCCAGTTCTAGCTTTAAAGAAATGTGAGCAGTTAGTTACCACAGGGCTCATGATTTCCAGACACAGCCACTCCGGACTCACTTACATTTCCATCCATGCAGGTCGTGTGAAACTACTACCCACCCACTGCCCCCAAGGCATCTGCCTTCCTATTCAGTGATTAGAATACATTAATTATAGCTTTTTCTTTTTTTACCAAGGTAAAATGGCACAGTTTCTGTTAAATCTCAGTATCTTTCCCCAGTCTTTTCTAATTTGCTGTTCCAGTAGCACCCAGCACTTTTCCTGAACTACTCCCTTCCTTGGCTTCTGGGAGCTGGACTCTCCTTCCTGGGTGCTCCTCCTCAGTCACTACTGAGAGCTCCCCTGCTCCTGCCTCATGCTAGCCGTATCCTAGGCTCCTTGCTCTCCTCAGGCTGCAGTCTCTGGAGGAAAAGTTTGGCCACTGCCATGACGTTCCCTGCTGCCTTAGTGCTGGCAGTTCTAGCCTGCTGGTTTGGGAGAGGACCCGGGCTAGAACTGTGTGACCTGCTGCCCACCAAACTCTTCCAGCCGACCACGGCCCCTGAAACTCCTATACACAGCGCTGAGCTAATGTGGAGCATCTTCTCTGCGGCCCCTACTACCAACTTCCCAGGGAAGAGCATCCCTGGCGCCAGGTGCCTCAGCCAGAAAGCTGGGGGTCATCTTGCTCTCCTCATCTCTCCCAGGGCAGTGCAATAGACAGTTATAAAATGCAAACATGCCTTTCCCTGATGACAGCCTTTTGGTGCTTGACTCATGCTCAGGATGAAATCCAAATTAACAGGCCCTCAGAGATTTGGCCTCAGTTTCTCGCTACTCTCCCTCTCGCTTGAACTCACACAAATACACTGTCTTCTCACTTCTGGGTTGCTGCACAGGCTCTTCTCAGCCAAGAACAGTTTACTTTTTTGGGGATGGGGCAGCAAGGTTTACTGAGCAACAGTAGCGTTTACTGAATGATAGTTAAAAAACTCCCAAAGAGGGAGGGGACCTAAGAGGGTTGCCCAGCCTAGAACAGTTTTTACCTCCTTTTCCACTTTCCTATTTCTTATTGAATTTTCAGGTTCCACCTTGTTACTTCTTCCAGAAAGACGGGTTACAGTCACTTTCCCTAGACAGTTTCTCCAGCACCTGGGTTATGTATTTTTCTTACTTTTTCTCCTCAGACCAAATGCCTTCCTTATCAGGTACTGTAGAGTGGCTTAAATGTCTTCCTTCTTTCTACACCGTAAACTAAGTGAGACCCAGGGATTTACCACCGTAACGCCAGCACCTAAGAGAGTGCCTGGCATGTGGTAGGTGGCTTCACAAATAGTTTTTGTATTAATATCACACACACACACGATCACACAAAGCATTACCATGTTTGCTTCACTCTACAAATGCTATCAGAGCCCAGAAAAAAGGAAATAAGATAAAGTGGAAGGGAATTGTTTTTATGGCAAACCTTACTGCGGGGCCTACCCGCGCGTCAGCGGCAGTCTGTGGGCTCCCTGTTAACCTGAGGGGCCGCGGCCCCCTCGGCCCTATGTAACATCAGGCTCTTCCCGTCTGACTGACTTTACTAGTTCTAGGTTTCTCTGTATTAATGTCTTTGTTGGTGCAGTCACCCATTACAGATTCTTTCTGGAAGTGAGCAAGGAATATGTACAGGCCTCTGCCATATGGGATGCACTCATCAGTTTCCTGCTTTTACTCCCCCTCCATCTTTACTCTGCTTTAGTAAGAAGACAGACATGTCACAGCCATAATATAAACTATACCCTGTGTTTAAACGTCGAGAGTCCCCGACAAGTCAGCCACTGTGTGAGACTGCTCTGTCGGTGCCATCAGGTATGAGAGGAAGCTGTTCAGCATCAGTTCAACAGACTGGAGGTGGACAAACCTGGGCTCAAATCCTGGTTCTGTGTGAATTTGGGCAAATTCCTTAATTCCACAGTTTCGTCCTCTGCTAAGGGGAAAGTAGTAGTACGGGCCTCACAGGGCTGCGGCGACAACGCAGCAGGATAACATGCATAAAGCACTTAATCAAGTGCCTGGCACACAATACTCTCTGTATGTCAATAAAATGTGTTAACAGAAAACTCAGCATTTTTGTTAAAAACAAGTTTATAATCAGAGATCACCTAAAGCTTTAAAAACTTACCTCAACTTTTTTATTCAAATCTTTACATTCTTGCACTAAACAGTCTTTGGTTCCATAGAATAAGTAAACAGCCTACGAGAAATGGACAGAAAAGGGGATCTTAAAGCAACCTAAGAAGCTCTGGAAGCAAGACAGACACTGTAGCAGTTTCCTGACACGACTGCTGAGCTATGTTTCCTTAGAAAGGACCAAATTCTCGTGGGAAGAATGGGCACCATTACTTTTGAGCTGAATTAGCCTATCTTACGGGGGAATGTGAGAAGCAGTTTGTGCCTAAATGATGTTTTCTCCCAGTTTATCCAAAAAGCTGCATTTTATAAAGAAATACTATATTAAAATTAGAAAAGTCTACCTTTTCCTAATACTTCAGATAACTTACTGAAAGGAATACAGATCTAGTGAACATTTTATAATCACTTTTGAATAAAAATTGATGGAAGCACTGAGATGCTAATTACTAATCATACAAATAGCAACACTTCCTGCCTTAGTAACTATATTAGTAAGAGGGGACCCTGTTAATTTAAAATATCTATGAAATAAGGGGTGCCTGGGGCTCAGTCGGCTAAGTGTCTGCCTTCAGCTCAGGTCATGATCCCAGGGTCCTGGGATCAAGCCTCGCATTGGGCTCCTTGCTCTGCAGGGAGCCTGCTTCTCCCTTTCCCATCCCCTCTGCTTATATTCTCTCTCTTGCTGTGCCTCTGTCAAATAAATAAAATCTTAAAAAAAAAAAAAGTCTGTGAAATAAAAGCAGTAGAAAAACTGTTTTGCACTTAAATTTCACATCCTGTTGCTCAGTCACCAAAAGTCACTAAAAAAAAAAAATCCAAGGGATGCCTGGTTGGCTCAGATGGTTGACCATCTGCCTTCCACTCAGGTGATGATCCCAGAATCCTGGGATCGAGCCCCCAGTTGGGCTCCCTGTTCAGCCGGAAGTCTGTTTCTCCCTCTCTCAAATGAATAAATAAGATCTTTAAAAAAAAATTTCAGAATCAAACTTCCACCAAAGGAAATCACCGGTACGAGAAATCAAAGTCATGATCATACTTAAAAGCCATGGTAAACAAACTGCTCTTTCTCTTACTTCATCTGCATTTCGGAGTGTTTTTGAAGCTAAAAGGAATCTTTTTTTCCACTAATGACCTCACCAAAACTTTCTCCTGCCTAAAATATTTCCAGTTTTAATTGCCGTTTAAGATCAGGATTGCCACCTAAACAAAATGTGCTGTTAAACATTATCTGAATTATAAAAAAGTTTGTCAGTTATAAAACACTTTGATAAAATACATTGAAGGATCTAATTTGACAGTCTTATACAGAGGAGGTAACTGCTTCCATAAGGTAGTTCTATCTGAATCTACTTGAAAGAATGCTAGATAGAATTAAACTATTGATTTTTACTGTACCTTCGGTGATAAGCAGGAAATGTTATTTTATCCAACACACCTTATTAAGAATTCTGCTAGAAAACAGAGATGGTGCCTTCTCACGATGAACATGAAAATTGAGAGCCATGAGAGCATCAGGTCCAATGGAAAAATAGTTGTTCATTGTGAATTCCTGTGGAAAGAGGTAGGAGTAAGTAACACATTATGCCTTAGTCTAAGCCTGTGACATATGTTAAGTATGTAAATCTTAGTCTTTATGCTCTTTGTGAAAATTTAATACTTTCTATATTTTTTCACTTATAGCTAATGCTATCCAGTGAAGTTTCCAGAAATAAAGCTTCAGTTCAAAAGCCACTAACAATCCATATGAAGCTCACTTTGCTGTTGTGGCTAACACGCTATGCCCCTGACCTTACCACCCACCCGGCTTTACTTTGCATCCAGGCTCTCCATGCCTGTGTTTCCATCACACGTGCTTTCTACTTTCACTGGTCCCCGCTTCATCTATTTCCCCACCCTGCATGAACCCCTCATCTCCGTCTCTGTCTTGCTCCTAAGCACGAAGCCTGTATTTCCAACTCCTGTCCAGTGTGCCACAGCCTCGAGGTTGAGGTGCCCCAAATCGAACTCCTTTTCCTCTTACTCAAACCTCAAACTCTTTTTTCTTATCTTAATGTCATTTCCATCTACCCAGCTATAACCACCAGAAATGTGGTATAATGTGTATCTTCTATCCACCTCTAGAATGTCTTCTGATTGTCCCCCTGCCGAGAGGCCCCTTATTCTACCCTCCTGCCAAGTTCCCAGGCTATTCTGGCTCCATCCCCAGCGTATCTGCCAGAAAATACAGAGCTGCTATCTCTGTGGTACTTGCTGCGTCCACAGAGAACTGCGTCCCCCCAGGATCTATTTCCTCTGCCGGCAGAGTCTTTTGTTCCTTCTCTGTTCATCTTAATTGTGTTTCCCTTTTAAGGACAGCCTCGCACGTCACTTCCCCTGAAATCTCTCCTGCCCGATCTGCCAGGAAGGCACTGAACGCCCTTGCAGTCTGTTTTCCCCCACGGCTGGCTCTCTTTTCAGTCTGACTTGGGGGCCCAGCGCGTGGGTTCCTCTTCTGCTCTGTGAGCCGCCCCAGAGAGAGTAAGCACCACGTCTGTACCCCAACACTGTGCCACCCCCATAAAAAAGCCACTCCCTCACAGCTGCAGAAACTGCTTGCAATGAAGGCCCTAGACACATACCTTAGGTTTTCTTAAGTTGTAGTACCCTTTATTTGTTACTTGAACCTTCCATCTAAAAACAGGAAAAAAAAAGTAATTATCACCAAATTAACCACCAGTTAACTATAATTATTCAGGCAACTCTGGATGCCCAGACATGAGGTGGTTCTAGGAAAAGAGCATTTGAAAAAATAACCACATCTAAGCAACGACACAAACTCTGAGGTAAGTCCTCAGCCTCACGTGACTCCAGTCCTTCAAGCACAGCACGACAGCAACACAATAAAAGCCCAGCACCTGTGGATGAGTACAGCTAACAGTCTTATATTTCAACTACACTGGATAGCCGTACACGTCTTCATTTTTAAACCAAACAATATTCCCGAAGCTCCAGAAATCCACCTTTTGGGAGATACCACTAACCTGTCTAGTTTAATTGAATCCGCTTCCATCACATTTCTTAAGACCTGCGCGACTGGGACCTCCCCAGCATACCCCGTGCCCCAACCCAGAGTGTTGGACAGGTCGTTGCCTGTTCCCAGAGGCAAGACCGCGACTTGGGGAATATACTTTTCTTGTCCCTAGAAAACAGGAGGTACACAGGTTAGAGTTTTCTCTTCAGACCACCTGTAGGCCTATAGTATTTGGTAAAACTCATAGACCAAAGCAAGAAAGACACCAAAGTAACAACCGCACACTGTTTTGCTAAAGGTTACAGAAACTGCTTAATCATGAAATTCAAAATTGGCAATGTCATAGGAACTGCTTAATCATGAAATTCAAAATCGGCAATGTCTTCTAACATTCCTCTGCATAATACAAAATAGAGCCCGAAGACTGCCTCATGGTCTTGGAGCTGCTGCTGTGAGAGGCACATAGGCCTTAAAGACGGTACCTTAATCTTCATTTCATCCACCGCATCCAGGACCCAGCCCACTGTGCCGTCCCCTCCACAGACGAGCACACGGGCTGAGTGATAGGGAAGAAGAGTACAAAGTTGCAGGGCTTTGATGGGGGGAATTTTAGTTACATCAAAAACCTAGAAATGAAAGAAAGGAAAAATTAGTTTTATCCAACACCACCCTCCACTTCTGAGGATGTTGTCCCTCCGGAAGAGTGCAGACACAGCGGAACAACGGTCCTGGCTACCATGGGTTTCACAATCTGCCAGACTCTTGATGTTTCTGGTGGCACAGCCTGACACTGACCCTACTTACAATGAGTGAGCCTCATTCTGCTGACCTGGAAGCAAAGGTGCAGGAAAGTTGAGTAAACACAATCACTATTGTGATTCCCTCAATAATTATGTGCTGACATACATAATTCAATTCTGTGGTGTATCTATTACACAACACTGCCTCTTTTCTGCTCAGAAGACACAAATGTGCAAAGTTCACCTTTAACCAGTACTTCCTACTTCATACTGGATTCTCTACATCCATTACTAGTGCAATTTAGTGCACGTTTCTGGAAAACGGTTTTGCAATATGCGTAAAATGACAAAGATCCAAGGATCCTTCATATCCGTAATTCTGTAAATGATCTAGTAAAATGTTTCAAAAAATGAAAATGCCTGTTTATATAAAGGTATTCAGTGTGGCATTATAGTCGTATAATCTTAGAGACAAACTCAACGTCCAACAGCAGATTAGATAAACATGATATATCCACTGAATTAATTATCTGCATCATTACATGTATAACAATGACTATATCACACCATGGGCAAATATTCTTTAAAGAAAACAATACAAATTTTTAATTTAGATTATTGTTACTGTAATGTTAATATGGAGATGCAGAAACAATTCATGGAAAGAACATGGACAAATGAAAAAAAATATGTATTTGTTTAGGGGAAACTGCAGGTGATTTTCTTTCCTTTTTATAATCTTTATAGTCTCCTTACATTGTACAATGTTGAAGGGGGAAAATACAAATTGGAAGGAAAAAAATGACTGCATTCTGGTCCTTGCATGGGTTGTTTATAAATGTTTCTCAAAGTAGAAGCTACTACTGTGTAAACTCAATGGTGTGATCCTTTTATTCTTTTTTTTTTTTTAAGATTTTATTTATTTATTTGACAGAGAGATCACTAGTAGGCAGAGAGGCAGGCAGAGAGAGAGGAGAAAGCAGGGTCCCTGCTGAGCAGAGAGCCTGATGCGGGCCTCGATCCCAGGACCGAGATCATGACCTGAGCCGAAGGCAGAGGCTTTAACCCACTGAGCCACCTGGCATCCTATTCTTATTTTTTAAATTGAGGTCTAATTCACATGTAACAAATGCTCTTTTAAAGGGAACCCATTTAAAATGAACAATTAAATAATTTTTAGTAAGTTTACTGAGTCATGCATCCACCACCACAATCCAGGTGAGAACATTATCTGTGTTCCAAGAAGACCCCTCAGGGTCTGGGTACTTTGGGCAGCCGCTCCCCTCCTGTCTCTGGACACCTGCCTTTTCCGGACAGTCCCTGTAAGTGGAGCCACACTCTCTAGGTCCTTGTACCTGGCCGCCTCCTCAGCATGTTTTTGAGACTCTCCCTTGGTTAACATGTATGCATCAGTACTTCATCCCTGCTTATCATGGAGTTATATTCCCTTCTGTGGGGACAAATTTGTTTTTATCAATTTGCCAGCTGATGCACAGCTGAGCTGTCACACCACGTTTTGGCTATTATGAATATTAATGTGCTGCTATGAACGTTTGCATTAAAGTCTTGGACACATGCTTTCATATCCCTGGGTTGGTGGCTAGAAATGGGATTGGTAGGTGGTATGGTGAATTTATGTTTAACTTTTCAAGAAATTGCTGCACTGTTTTCTAAAGTGACTACACCATTTTATATCCCCACCATGACAGCAACTCCTTCTCCATATATTTGAATGGCTTGATACTTCTTAAATTCTTTCTATAACTAAATGATGACTGGTTTAAAGCATTAACCACCATTACAGTGAGGGAAAATGAAAAGCTGAACATGACAAGATTAATACAGAAAGAAACTTTTCTCTTTAGTACCTGGACTGGGTTTAGGAGGATCCTAAACTCTCCCAGCAGCCCTTCTCCCATGTTAGTTCCACTACGAGAGTTGGCCAGGATTATTAACGGCGTCCACTGCTTTCCAAGCTTAGAGGATAGCTAAAAACATTAATGTGAGGGAAAAGGGTTTAATATCTCAAAGATGGTGAGCAATAACATTTTCATTTCTTGGTAAAACAGTGCTGTAAATTTGTTGGGAGAACAACAACTATCCCAGTACAATGAATACAATATATAAATCAAAGAATTGTAGGAATGGAAAGGGAACTCAGAGATGAATAATTTAACTTGTACTTACTGTATTAATTTTCTTCTCTATTATTCTAGATAAGTCACTTGGTGATTCCTGGATACTCATGTACGAAGGAACTAACAAGGTAGCCCATTCCACTGATAACTCATATTGTTAGCAAGTTTTGACTTAAATGGAGTTAAAA
The DNA here is from genome assembly GCA_004023965.1 of Spilogale gracilis. Taxonomy (NCBI): domain Eukaryota; kingdom Metazoa; phylum Chordata; class Mammalia; order Carnivora; family Mephitidae; genus Spilogale; species Spilogale gracilis. The sequence goes on from PITA01010234.1 coordinate 18,081, forward strand.
ATCTGTCTTTCAAATAACTTTCCTTCATTGTTCTAATTTTGCTTCCTGTGAGGCTACCAGAAGTAATTTTATTTGTTCTTCCACAGAATGACAGAATGTGGGTTCAGACACCTGAAGCATTAGATCTTTTATCAGTCTTGTCTCCTAAGTGATCCATTTTAAGTTCTTTCAACTGTTCACAGAATGGACACAGATTTTCTCTGCTCTTACCCTGTCTTTCTCTGGATGTATTCTAGTGCATTTCAGTTTGCACATTTTTTTTTTAATTAAAAAAATTTTTAAAAATGGGGTACTCAGATTCAAGAATCCAGATTTGCACAAAGGCCAAAGTCAAATGCAATTCATGTTCCTCTAACCTATCCATTTCTTTCTCCGCCCCTTCTCCTTTTGGATGTCAACATGAATGGAGATGTTTCACAGTCTTACTTAGTGATTTTCATCCCTTAGGGACCTCAGAATGAATTTAGATACATTAGGGGATTGTACATCTAAAAAATATGAATCACAACATTAAACATAATGTTTTAGCAATTTTTAAAAAGATTTTATTTATTTATTTTAGCAAGAGAGTGAGCGTGCATGAGCTGGGGCAGGGTGGAGGGAGAGGGACAAGCAGACTCTGTGCTGAGTGAGGGGCCTGGGCTTGCTCTCATGACCTTGAGATCACAACCTAAGCCAAAACCAAGACTCAGATGCTCAACTGACTGAGTCACCCAAGTGCCCCAATGTTCTTAAATTTTAAAATGCTTTTTCAACAACTGACAAAATGGGAGAAGATAGTTTGCAAATGACATATCAGATAAAGGGCTAGTATCCAAAATCTATAAAGAACTTAACAAACTCAACACCCAAAGAACAAATAATCCAATCAATAAATGGGTAAAAGACATGAACAAACATTTCTGCAATGAAGACATCCAAATGGGCAAGAGACTCATGAAAAAGTACTCAACATCACTTGGCATCAGGGAAATACAAATCAAAACCACAGTGAGATACCATCGCACACTAGTCAGAATGGCTACAATTAACCAGTCAGAAAACGACATGTTGGTGAGGATGCAAGGAAAGGGGAATCCTCCTATATTGTTGCTGGGAATGCAAGCTGGTGCAGCCACACTGGAAAACAGTATGGAGAGTCATCAAAGAGTTGAAGACAGAGCTACCCTATGACTGAGCAATTGCACTACTGGGTATTTACCACAAAGATACAAACGTAGTGATCCGAAGGGGTACGTGCACCCCAATGTTTATAGCAGCAATGTCCACAACAGCTAAACTATGGAAAGTACCCAGATGTCTATTGACAGATGAATGGATAAAGAAGATATGGTGTATATATATATACACAATAGAATATTATGCAGTCATAAAAAACACAATCTTGCCATTTGCAACGATGTGGATGGAACTAGGGTATTATGTTAAGCAAAGTAAGTCAATCAAAGAAAGAATTATCACATGATCTCACTGATATGAGGACTTACAGAAACAAGACAGAGGATCATAGGGGGAAGGAAGGGGAAAATGAAACAAGATGAAATCAGAGAGGGAGACAAACCATAAGAGACTCTTAATCTCAGGAAAAAAACCAAGGGTTACTGGAGGGGATGGGGGTAGAAGGGATGTGGTGGATGGGTGATGGACACTGGGGAGGGTATGTGCTATGGTGAGCACTGTGAATTGTATAATACCGATCAATCACAGACCTGTACCCCTAAACAAATAATCTATTATATGTTAATTAAAAGAAAAACAAAAAAAAATGAAATGCCTTTTTTGTTTGGCAGGAATACTGACAAAGATGACATTTAAGATATAAAATCCTAGTTTGGAAAAAAAAAATTTTTCAAAATAAAGTAGTTCAATTGGGGCACCTGGGTGGTTTAGCTGGTTAAGCATCTGCCCTCAGCTCAGGTCATGATCCCTGGATTGAGGGTCCTGGGATTGAGCCCCAAGTCAGGGTCCTTGCTCAGAGGGGAGTCTGCTTCTTTCTCTCCTTCTGCTCCTTTGCCTGTTTGTGTGTTCTCTCTCTCAAATAAATAAAAAAAAAAATCTTAAAAAAAAATAGTTCAATTATTTTGACATATTCAAGTAGAAAATAAAGGCAACTTTTTATAGTTATCCCTTCTATAACATAAAGACATTTATATCAATTTCCATATACAACATACTGCAAAATGTTGTTGACAGCTTTAGTGTTCAAATTATTTGTAAGGAGTACCTAATGTACAAGGTAAACTTGCCTCTAGGCACCCTACATAAAGTTCCAAGTAGAAAAATTCTGTTAGAACAGTGTGGGAGGAAAATCCATGTTTTCTTTTCACAGCCAGTAATAATGAATTTTAAAGCTGGCTGTTTATCTGCATCATCTGAGGACCTTAAAGGAATACAGATTCCTGGGACCTGCGAGGCCCAATGAATCAAACCCCCCTGAGGGAGCCAGCTCAGCAATCTGCATTCTCAAAAAGCTCCCAGGTGTCTCAGATGCTGGCAGTGACTGAAAAACCAATAAGAGAACATTTCCAATTTCCCTTTAGACATGAAAGGACTCAAGAGAAAAACTCCGTGGCACCTCCCTAAACCCTGAGCAGGGCTTTCCGGCCCACTGTACCTGTCGCACACTCTGACTTAAACGGCTTTATGAAAACCAATTACATAAGGAAAAATGAACTGATTACCAGTGCATAATCCGTTTTTTTGTCTTTACGCATCTGATTAATAGAGGTTAAATAACTTGGGGGGATGATGAGGTTTCTGAATTCTCCAAAATCACATTTTTCATTCTTCAAGCTATTTTTCATGCACTCATCATGTACTGTTTTCTGACACCAAATGCACCTGAGGGAAGGAAGAACCAAAGACAATAATTAATTTTAAACCATAATTTTAATGATGTGTAAACAGATAACTCCTGTCAAACAAATAGTAATCTCATCATCACTGACATAAGATCTAGTAAAGAAAAGATTTGTAACACTGCATAGTGAAAACAAGCAATCAAGGCAGTGTAATCTAATAGTGGATTTTCAAGTGTGGTCTGGGACCCCCCCAAAATCCTTTCAGGATGACTTGGAGGTTAAAATCACTTTAATAATAAGGGGTATCTGTGTGGCTCAATCAGTTAAGTGTCCCTTTTTAAATATGTTTTAAGATTTTATTTACTTGTCAGGGAGAGAGAGAGAGCAAGAGTGTGTGCACAGTCAGAAGGAATGAAAGAGGCAGAGGGAGAAGCAGACTCCCCATTGAGCTGGGAGCCTGACGGTGGGACTCAATCCCAGGACCCTGGGATCATGACCTGAGTCAAAGGCAGATGGTTAACTGACTGAGCCACCCAGGCATCCCAAGGTGTCCAACTCTTGATCTTAGCTCAGGTCTTGACCTCAGGGTCATGAGTTCAAGTCCCACATTGGGCTCTGTGCTGGACATGGAGCCTACTTAAAAAAAAGATCACTTTAATAAGCTATTCCATCATCCTTCTCTCAAGAGCATGCAGATCCAATACCAAAGCAGACAGGAAAACCTAGATGGCCTCTAAACCAAAAAAGTAAAACTGTCGCTCCTCTCAGTAAATTTTCATTAAAATATTTTGTTACATTACTTTAAAAAATATTTAAACAATTTCTTAATTTTAATGTATAAATGATAAATGCCAGTAGACATGATCCACATAAACAAAAGTGGCTCTAGAACAGTGGTTCTGAATCTTAATTAAATGCCACCCCCCCCCCCCACCGGTCTTTGAAGTGTTCCACAGCATCCAGTTTGTCCAGTTTGAAAACCTCTTACAACCATCTGTGAACACTCTAGTAAAAAGAGCACAACAGTCAATTTCTTGTTGGCAGCTAATACAAAACTAGTCTATATGTTTGCATTTGAAATACAGACAGAAGACCCAGAAGACCTTTCCATTCAGATTTGCCTCTCTGGATGGGTGTGTGTGGAATAAACAGAGAACAGTGCTGGAAAAGGTCCTGGGTTTCCATTATTAATCTGCTAAGAATTTAATCCACTCACAGACAAGACAGAGCTGACTGCACAGACAAAAGCAGGCTGACAGAAAAGAATGGTTATAATTAAATGAATTAAGAAAAAAAAAAGGAGGATAAAAGTCTTTCACCAAGGTCAACCATTTTGGACTTCTATTTTAAGGTTGTTTTTTCCGGTGGATGTTCAGATTTGCCAAGTGATTACTGCTATTGACTTAGGAATTCCATTTACTGCTGAAAGGAGTGTTATCTGCAGGATCTGTTAGAGAGAAAATTCTAAAATAACCTGCATATGTTTTGTTAGTACTCGCTTTCAAACCAAGCCTGAGAAACCACAACAAACTGCTTACCGTAGCCCAAGGCCCCCACCCCCACTTACTGCGAATGCCAGTCACTTTCAAACTGGGGACTGTTCCTGAGAATAACCTGCAAGGGTCCCTCTGAATTATTTCACATTGCTGTCCTCTGGGAAGAAAAGTGGGGCTGAGGGGCGAAAGAACATTCCCCTTTTATTCTATATTCCTCTGTATTGCTGTACTGCTTAAGCTTCTAAAAACCAGAATATATTCATGAACTCCCTGTATAAAGTTTTAAAATTATATTTTAAACATTATCAGTGTATCAGAAAGACAGAAAATAAAAATCTTCCAAAGACAGTTCCTCTTAACTTTTTGATGTACTTCTCAGTTTTACTGTGCATATATGCTTGTTATTCAGGAGGGATATGATGTATATAGATCTGGACAGTCCTTTTCCCTCCATGTTATCACAAATGTTGTCTTATGCCACTAAATATTTTAAGAAAAAATATGGTTTGTAAAGAATGTATATAGTATATCATATGGATATACCATAATTTATTTAATCTTAAAAAAATAAGATATTTAGAACACTTATTTTTCTAAGTATAAACAACATGATCAACAACCATAAACATAAATGAGATTATTTCTCTGGAATCCTAGAAGTTACTGACTCAAAGGGCATGCATTTTCCTAAGATGCTTTTCTTTAACATTTTTTTTTGAGTATACCTGACACATAATATATACATCAGTTTCAAATATACAATATAGTGACTGATATGTCTGTCCAACGTGCTTGTTATCAGCAGAGATGTCCAGCATCTTTAACACTTGCTTATCTTGCACATTAGCATTTAAAATTTTTTCTTCGATAATTTGATAGAACACTTTTTTGTCTTAATTTGGAGGTCTTTCATCATTAGGTGAAGCTGGATGTTTTCCTGCCTACCTCTGTGAATTGATTCATGTCTTATATTCATCTTTTACTAGCTTTTAATAATTGCATGCACTTTTTATGCAGGATATCCACCTCTTTGCTGCCACATTTATTGCAAACTTGTTTCAGTTTTCTTTTAAATTCACTTCTGAATGTCCTTCAGTTTATTTTTTGATAGATCTCTATTTCCCTTTGTGGTTTATTCAAATGCTGTTATGTTCTGAAGTCCTTCACCATTTCCAAACTAGACACTCACTTATCACTCCTCTCATTCAGCCCTCCTCATTCAGTTTTCATCTCTCTGTCTTTAATTTGGTGCTTCTTCTGGGGCAACAGGTTCCGCTAAGAATCTCATGAAAGTGTCCAGGTTTCTTAGAATCTTAGCCATCTGTGAACTAAGAGTCCCTGCTTTAATCTATCTGATGTTTATCTTGGTATATACTATGATATGAAGATCTTGCTTTTTCCCCCAAAGAATACTTGTGCTAGCACAATTCATAAAATATCTTTTCTATCCCCACCGATTTGGGACACTTTGATCATTTACTACATTCTCATAAATTTCACAAAAAATTCTTTTACCTAAAATCATGGCTATTATCAGCCTTTGCTCTGTACAGTTAGAGCCAAAATGCTTGCTAGCTACACATTATACTTTGCCTTATGAATACCATATTCAAAATTGGGACTGGTCTCTGTATTTTGTAATTACTGTTTAACCTGATCTAAATTTCAAACCTGATGGAAAAATAAGACATTACTAATAATGTCGATACTTTAGTTTCAGCAATCATGTCACTTTGACTAATTGCTTATCTTTTTACTTTGAAAGATTTTAAACCTACACAGAAGTCAAAAGTATAGCAAAATGACCTTAATTCTGATTCTTAGTATTTTTCCCACAATTGCTTTATCTCTTTTGATGTGAACTCATATACTGCTGAATCATTTGAAAGTATTACAGACATTGTAAGATTTTACCTTTCAATACTTCAACAAGTATTTCCAAAATACAAGGATAGTCTTTTTTTTTTTTTTAAGGATTTTATTTATTTATTTGACAGAGAGCGAGATCACAAGCAGGCAGAGAGAGAGGAGGAAGCAGGCTCCCCGCTGAGCAGAGAGCCAGATCCTGGGATCATGACCTGAGCCAAAGGCAGAGGCTTTAACCCACTGAGCCACCCAGGCGCCCAGATAGTCTCCTTTTAAAAATATTTTGCAGTAGAATTTTTTTTCTACAATAAACATAAGTAAGCCCACCACCTACATTTCAACATTAATATCTTATTGTAATTGCTTTGTTACATTTCTATCCATCTATTAATCCACCTAATTTTTAGTGTATTTCAAGTAAACTGTAGATATTAGAATACTTCTTAAATGCCTCACCAAGCAGGTATATCATCACCCATAACTTATTTATAAAATTTTTTCTTTTGATATAAAATTTACATGTGATGAAAGGTATAAGTCAGTACATTTGCTGAGTTTTGACAAATGAACACTTCCATGTAACTAAAACCTTTATCAAGATACAGAACATCACATCACCCTATGTGCCGTTCTTGTGCAAGAGTATGATTGCTTTATTTTTTCTAAAAGAAGCTCTACAGGGACGCCTGGGTGGCTCAGTCAGTTAGTGTCTGCCTTCAGCTCAGGTCATGATCCCAAGATCCAGGGATCAAGCCCCACATCTGGCTCCCTGCTCTGCAGGAGTCTGCTTCTCCTTCTCCCTCTACTCATGCTCTCTCTTGCTATCTGTCACTCTCTCTCTCGAATAAATAAAATCTTAAAAGAAAAATTAAAAGAAAGCTTTACAAGGGGAATAAAGAAACTGCTGGCAACACTGCCTATTATTTCCTGTAAAGCTACCTGTTGGTGATAGCTCTCTTCTTTAGTTTGCTGGAAGAGGTGGCAGAACTATACCTGAGATGGCCGTGTACAGTATTTCCACGAAAACGGGTTGCCAATTACAAATACATCTGCCACCTGATTTTATGAATAAAGTTTTATTGGAGCACAGCCACCCCTTTCATTTATGTGCCGTCTGGGGCTGGTTTTGTACTATGATGGACAGGGAGTTAAGTAAGGGTCTGCAAAACCTAAAATACTTAGTTTTGGATCTTTATATATAAAGTTTGCCCACCTCTGCTCTAGAATGATCTGGTATCTTTCACTGTTTCAGATAATGAATAAAATGAATAAATACATAACAAGAGAATACAGAAACAAAGTTTAAGATCAAAGTCAAGACTGAAATGGCCAATGTAATTAACCTGCTTGAAGTCAGAAGCTTTGTTTCATTAATCGGTGTGTGAGTGGGGGGGAAATGGGAGAAAAGGGATAGGATGTAATGAAGAAAAGGTCTTATCAATAAAAAGGCACCTAATTTTTTTTTAAAAAAGACTTTATTTATTTGCCAGAGAAAGAGTGAGAGAGGGTGGGAGAGGGAGAAGCAGGTTTCCTGCTGAGCAGGGAGTCCGATGTGGGGCTCAATCCCAGGACCCTGGGATCATGACCTGAGCCAAAGGCAGACACCTAATTACTGAACTACCCAAGCGCCCCAAACCTTAAGTTTTCTTAAAAAGAGGTGGAATATTATAAGGAACAAAGGTTTATTTAAAAAAAAATGTAATGTATACTGATAACACAATTCTTTTAGTCAGAAAAAAGGTAGGAAGAAAAAAAGGAAGACTAGGGAAGGGGTGTAAGACACCAGGTGCAGAAACACATTACAGTGAATGGGGATAGATGCGGGAATATACACACAAGACAAAAAATCTACAGGGAAAGTAGAATCTGGTATAGTGCCTGGGCAGAAAACAAATGCTCACTATGTGAAAATAATGACCGAATGAGTATAAGTTAAACGGCCTCTGTCTCTTATTCTGCAGAGCTTAACTGAATTCCAGGCTTTAAAATCACTTATTACCTGAGTCAATAGTTCCCTTAGGTCTCATACTTAGATTACAATACAGACATGGAAGGAGCCCTTGTCAGGGCTGGATGAAATCCCGAGAGGGACAGCCTGGCTTGTGTTTAAAGGTTCTAAATAGATATTTATTTTGCTTATTTTTCTGAAATATCTTGTTCCTACAGAAAGTCATAACAGACAGTAATCCTGCATAACATTACTGGCTAAATCAGAACACTGCAGAACATTCAGGACACTGTGCTCTTTTCTCCTGGGAATAATAAACACTTCATAAATTATAAGAAGATAATTTCTACCATGGGTGAGGGGTTTTAGCATGCTAAGAAGAGACTGCTCAGTAACTGGTAAGAACAAGCTCATGAAGAAAAGATCATCACATTCACTGTGCACAAAGGAGCAGATGTTGTAAAAGGTACATAAATGTAGCCGTTGTCCCCCAACTTTAGAATTACCTGCAGGGCCTGCTTGAGCAAAGACAGGTGGTCTCCAGGCCAAGTTTCTGATTTAGTGGGTTTGGGGTGGAAGTAGCATTGCCAGGAAAACAGAAGATGCTTGATTAAATTTCAATTTCAGATAAACAGATTTTTTGGTATAAGTCTGTCTCAAATATTGCAAATGTTTTCTTTTGTTCGCTCAATCTGGCAACACTAGAATTAGCATTTCTTTTTTTCTTTTTTTTTTTTTTAGATTTTTTTTATTTATTTGACATAGAGAGAGATCACAAGTAGGGAAAGAGGCAGGCAGAGAGGAGGAAGCAGGCTCCCACAGAGGGCCAGACACCGGCTTCGATCCCAGGACACTGAGATCATGACTTAAGCTGAAGGCAGAGGCTTTAACCCACGGAGCCACCCAGGCGCCCAGAATTTGCATTTCTAACAAGTTTCCAAATGATGCTAATGCTGCTAAGTCTGGGGAACCTACTCTGAGAACCACTGAAATATAGAATGTTATGTCATCATGGAGAAGGAAAAACTGGGGCCTAGGGCTGAGTAGAAGATCAGGGAAAGGTTCCTGGAGGAAAGGACAAGAGACAAGTCTCTAAGAATGTAGGCAGCTAGACTGGGGAAGAAAGCCTTGAGAAAGATAAGGGCAGGGGAAAAAAAAAGCCTGATATTTTAAGGAAGGCATAGCCAGCTCAGTGTTGCTGGCACATCAAGTTTAATGCAGGTGGTAGTAGGTAAACCTGGAAGGGGAGGCAGGTGCTAGAGAGCACATAAGACCCTGGGAACCATGGAAAGTACTTGAAGTTTACACTGAAAGACCATCAGGGTAAGTGATGGGGGCAGGTGAAGGCGTTTATGCACAGCAGGGACTGGGTCAGAAAAGCGTTTCTAAGATTATTCAGGCGGAGGATCAGAGCACTAGGATTATTTGTTAAGGAGTATGTGAAGCACAGTTAAGATATTTATGGAAGCTATTTTTATCTAATTCTGCACAGACACAAAGAAGGGAAAGGAATAGGATGCAAGTCATGTCTTCTTTCCAACTACTCCCAGCTTTTGAAGATTAAAGCTTACCTATAGAGAGAATTATGAAATTTACTTAAAGATGCTGGTAACCTAGCTCTCACTGATGTCAAAAGAACATCTAAATTAGAAAGATACCAAATAAAATCAATGGTTATAAAACTCTGTAGTTGTTTAAAATATATTTTTTTAAGATTTTATTTATTTATTTGACAGAGAGAAGCACAGCTAGAGAGGGAACACAAGCAGAGGGACTGAGAGAGGGAGAAACAGGCTTCCTGCCGAGCAGGAAGCCCGATGTGGGGCTTGATCCTGGGTCTCCAGGATTATGGCCTGACCCGAAAGTAGTCGCTTAACCAACTGAGCCACCCAGGTGCTCCTAAAATATATTTTTGAAAGTTTTTCTTAAGTCTAAAGCTGATGTATAAAATTCTTAAAAATATGACTTAAAAAAATAGGTGTTGACCTAACAGCGTTCGTGCTAAGTTAAAGAAAAGGGGGGGAATGGGGCGCCTGAGTGGCTCAGAGGGTTAAGCCTCTGCCTTCAGCTCAGGTCATGATCTGAGGTTCCTGGGATAGAGTCTCACAATGGGCTCTCTGCTCGGCAGGGAGCCTGCTCCTGCTTCCCCCTCATTCTCTGTCTGCCTCTCTGCCTCTCTCTCTCTGTGTCAAATAAATAAATAAATAAATAAATAAATAAATAAATAAATAAATTTTTTTTAAAAGGGGGGATTTTGAAGTAAAATAAAAAATAAATTTAAAAAAGTAACTTGCCGGGGCGCCTGGGTGGCTCAGTTGGTTAAGCGATTGCCTTCGGCTCAGGTCATGATCCCGGAGACCCGGGATCGAGTCCCACATCGGGCTCCCTGCTAGGCGGGAAGCCTGCTTCTCCCTCTGTCATTCCCCCTGCTTGTGTCCCTCTCTGGCTGTGTTTCTCTCTGTCAAATAAATAAAATCTTAAAAAAAAAAAAAAAAGTAACTTGCCATCCAGTGTCAGCCTGCTATTTTAGTTCCTAAACACGTTTAGGGCCTTTTCTACTCGTCAGAAATAAAACTCATGACAATGAAGATGTCTGGACCTAAGGCTGAGCCAAGGGTAGGATGTTAGTATGCCTAACCTTGTCCTGGGGGTTAGAAATCCCAGACATGGGTCTATTTTACCACCAAGTAAAATTCTCTCAACTGTAAAATGAGAGCAAATGATTGCAGAAGCAGCCTGCCTCCTAATTACCAAACTTTAACAACAGCAAAGGGCGTCTTCCCCTATTTTCAGATAGTATTTAAGAACATTGTCTGGTGTGTGCGTATTTAGAAGTCACTAAAATATTCCGGCTTAACCAAAGATTCTTGTCTGAGATGCTACATGTCCTGAAAGGCCATGTGGCAAAAGCAGAGTCCCTCTAAGTGCTATCTTTCACTACCGCACCAATATCTTTATTGGAAAAAAGATGCTTCCTATGCGGCCAGGGAACAACACCAATTTTCACTGCCCATTCATAATACCACAGGGGGCAGGATCAGTTTCAAGAATCTGGGGAAAAGCTAATTTGTCCATACTTTGATTCTCCTTACTTAAAATGGAGATAATCATTAGGAACAAAAGCTAAAACATAACACACAGTGGTTATGAAGTGTGCAGCACTGAGAGACCTGCGGATCTAAGTGTGAAGTTTCATTACCCAAAAGGGCAGGCTGGCTGAGGAGCTGGGGCTGGATGGGTCATCTGGGCAAATGACTACTGCAAAGCTGTCCTGCTTGTCCAATTCCTGGGACGTTTATGAGCTTGTTTCCTTGAAGTGGGCAGTTTAGGCCGTTTGCAGAGATCAAGGTAGGCTTCTCCGCCCACTCCATGAAATCATAACTCCTGACGCGGCATTCTGGGGCACAAGGGGCTTACCTGTAATCGCAGAGCTTTGGTTGGCTGCCGCACTGCTGTTTGCAGACCACGCAGTAGCTGCAGAGGGGCACGTTGCCCCGGATCCAGTGGTGGGGCATAGCGTCCAGGGCCCTGCCATCACTCTTGAGCATGATCTCCTTGCACGGAAAGCGCTTGTCGGCCTTCTTGAGGCAGCCCTCGTCCACGCGCAGCCCGCAGCAGTCGCAGAAGGCGCCCAGCAGAATGTGCTGCGCACACACGCAGCAGTAGGTGGGCTGGTTGAACAGGTCCGTGTCGCGCCAGCCGTGCTTGCTCTTGCGAAAGATGTCCCTACGGTGCAGCTGGCGGCGCGACCGCTGGAGGCTGCACCAGAAGGTGATGAACACGGGCAGCAGCACCGAACACAGCGTCCACAGGACCAGGTGCCCGTCAGCAAACAGGCCCTCGTAGGGCACCGGCCGTTTCTCCTCTTCCATCCCGTCCAAGGCCGATTTCTAACTCAGAGAGAAACAGGCGGGGGTCCACCCGGGGCTCGCGGTTCCCACCCGCCCTCTGCCTTTCAGAAGATTCCGAGGGCGCCGTCCGCCGGGTGGCCTCGCTGTCTCCAAGGAGGCGCACGCGCCGCGTCTTCCCCGCCGCCAGACCCCGGGCCCTCCCGCCCCGCTACGCCGAGGGGGCGGCACCCAGCGCGGTCACGGTACTCCCCGCGCCGGGCACCGGAGAAATGGACAGGCTGCCCACGGCGAGGAGGTAACCGCGGGGCCTGCCCGGGGCTCTGGGCGCCGTGGCGCACGTGGGCCGCGCGGCGCCGGCGGCGTCCGTGACCGTTAGCCCGGGGCCCACACTCCGCTGCCGGGCGCAGCCACTCGGGCCGGGCGCGGCCTCGCGCAGGCCCCCACCCGCCCACCCCTCTCCGGAGGCCTGCCGACCAGCCCCTGCCCGGCCCCTGTGGCCCTACCTAGCGTGGGCGGTGGCGCCGCTCCGGGACCCAGGGCTGGGGCCGCCCTCGCGCGGCCGCGCGCACAAGCCCGCCTCCAGTGCCTGCAGGGCGCCGACGCCAGCCAGGAGCGCAGCGAGCCGCACGCACGCCGAGCCGAGCGGCGCGGCCGCGGGCGGGGGCGGGGCCTGTGGCGCGAGCCCGGGGGCGGGGCGGAGGTGTGAGGTGGGACGCGGGGGCCGACGGGCCTGGCGGGGCGGGCCTTGGGGAGAGGGTGGAGCCGGGTAGAAGTAGCCGGGCAGTGGGCGTGGCTTAGGGAGGACAGTGGGCGGAGTAACAGTAAGGTGGGGGCGGTAGAGACCAAGCGAGAGTGAACCGCGCGTCTGTAGTCCTAGAAGTTCTAGCGTGAAGGTTTAGGGTAAGCTTATCTATAACCTTCACCTTCCCTCACTTCCCTCATTTGTCTGGCTGAGGTGATTGCCGCCCCGGTTTTGAATGATGGAAGGGAGAAAACCAGCAGCTTTGAGAGTGTTACATCCTAAAAGAATGGACAATCCAGGTCAAAAACTGGTAGATGTCACCTGAATGCTTGCCAGTTTATTGAACACACCCTGACTTATTGTGGTCCACGTACTGTGGCAGGAGTCCCAACTTTCGCAGAGTGCCGGGCCGGTTGTAACAAGCCTGACAGGAAGCATTAGACGTATTAATAATGGCTTACTGCATCCCACCTTCCATCTCTGCTCTTGCTAGGCGCAAGGCTGAGTTTATCATCCCCATTTTCCAGATGAGAAAAACCAAGTCATAGACCTGTAGAGAAACATGCTTGATGCCCCAAGGCCAATGTTGGGACTGAGATCCCTTTGTCTTAAATTGGTCATCCAAGTTAGCTTCAATCCAAATTAAACCATCAGAAAGTCTCTTATTTCATTTCGGAAGAAGCTTGCCCCCGGGGCTCTTGTTTTTTGTTTTTTTAAGATTTTATTTATTTGACAGAGAGAAGCACAGCCAGAGAGGGAACACAAGCAGCTGGAGTGAGAGAGGCAGAAGCAGGCTTCCTGCCCATCGGGGATCCCGATATGGGACTCGATCTAGCCGGGATCATGACCTGAGCCAAAGGCAGTCGCTTAACCAACTGAGCCACCCAGGCGCCCTCCCGGGGCTCTTGTTAAATGCAGATTTCAATTCTTTTTCTTGGGGAAGAGGCCTGAGGGTCTGCATTTCTGACACATGGTACAGCGATGCTGGTGTTGAGGGTTCCCGGGACACAGTTTGAGTAGTTAACGAAAGTATTTAACCATCTGGATTGTGAAGATTGGGGGCTTGCTGTGGTGGAGGTGAGAGCAGTGTCAGGTTGCATGGTGGGGCTTGGAGCAGGTTGACCCCGGCCAGACACATCTGTGGATCCTAGTAAGGCAGAGCCCTTAATTTAGCTTCTATTTGAAAACATAACAAAGAATACACTTTTAAAAACTGAGGCTTTAAAAAAAATTCCCTTTATAGAACATTTGGAAAATGTAGAAAAGAAAAAAGGAAGAAAAACATCCATCTCTCACCCCAAAGACAACCTGTGTTTGCACATCTTGGCACTTTTTTTTCATTAATTTCTATGGAAACTGTGGTTTACTGTTTTCTTTTATTAAAATATTTATTTATTTATTTATTTATTTAATTGACAGAGAGAGATAGAAAGAGACAGTGAGAGCGGGAACACAAGCAGGGGGAATGACAGAGGGAGAAGCAGGCTTCCTGCTGAGCAGGGAGCCTGACACAGGGCTCCATCCCAGGACCCTGAGATCATTACCTGAGCTGGAGGCAGCCACTTAAGGGCTGAACCACCCAGGTCCCCCTGGTTTACTTTTTTCTATACGTAAATTGATTATATCGTAGTTATATTCTCTGTCTCATTATTTTTTCATTTACAAAATAACTTTTACACATTTTTATGAATTAGTATTTAATAGTTGCGTAATGTTCCATTCTATGAAGACAGTTTACTATTGGGAACTTACCTCTGTTTTTGGCTCTTTGTCTCTAATATTTTGCTGTGGTATATAATTCCTCTGTTTAGGTTTATCTCCTCAGATTCTCACATTTGGATAAAGAATACAAACAGTTTAAGGCTTATGGAAGCTTTTTTAAAACAATCATAATCTCTCTTTCCTAAGTGAAATCATCTGGGAAATTTATCTGTATAAGGGTAAGTTAATAGAGACCACCATGTCTGAGGAAGACACTTTTTTTTTTTAGATCATATTTACTTATGTATTGAGAGAGAGAGAAGAGAGAGAGTGTGCACAAGCCCATGAGTGGGGGGAGGAGAGGCAGAGAGGAAAGAATCGAAAGCAGACTCCCTATTGATCTCAGAGCCCAACATGGGGCTCTACCTCAGGACACCAAGATCATGACCTGAGCCTAAAGCAAGAGTTAGATGTTTAAGCTACTGAGCCACCCAAGTGCCCCAATAACTCATTTCTTTTTAATGCTGAATACTATTGCATTGTCTGGAATATTATTTATCACAATTTATCCATCAACTTATGTACTGAAGGACATCTTGTTTGCTTCCAAGATTTGGCGATCATGAATAAAATGACTACAGACATCTGTGTGTGGGTTTTTATATGGATGTAAGTTTTCTTTTCTTTTTTTTTTTAAGATTTTATTTATTTATTTGACAGAGAGAAACACAGCTAGAGAGGGAACACAAGCAGGGGGAGTGAGAGAGGGAGAAGCAGGCTTCTGCCCAGCAGGGAACCCGATGCAGGGCTTGATTCTGGGACTCCGGGATCATGACCTGAGCTGAAGACAGTCGCTTAACCAACTGAGCCACCCAGGCGCCCCTGGATGTAAGTTTTCAACTCACTTGGAGAAATGTCCTCTCTTTAAAAATACTTTTTCTCTCTTGGTTTTTTTTTTTTAACCCTCTCCCCTCTCCCTTCCACTCTCTCATTCTCTCTCTCTCTCAATTTTGTTCTTTCTAAAATATTTCCATAGCTCTATCTTTGGATATTTTTATTGATTTTTTTTAATTTCTAAGAACATTTGTTGATTTGATTTGGAATATTCTTTTTTTTTTTTATAGCATCCTGTTCATGTTTCATGTGAGCAGAAATGTTCTCTTGCCTCTCAGAGAATAGCGTTGGGTAGTTTTTTCCCCCTTCTGTCCTCACACAATGTCTGATTGCCACACGTTGCTTTTCCTTTTAGTTTCCTTTGTCTTCATCTTCCATGTGAGAGGCACACAGATTTCTCATGAACCTCTGGGGGATTCTAACGCAGCTCAAGTTAGAGAACCAGTGCCAGAAGGTCTCTTCATCTCTCTGAAGCTGATGGTCCCAACTGAGATCCCACAGAGAAAAACAACACAGGTTTTGGTATCTTTTCTCCAGAAGAACTGAGCGTTTCTCTTCCAGCTGAAGGCTAGCACTTTTCCTGAATGAAGTGTAATATGACAGTGGCCTTTAGAAGTGGTTTCACAAATTATTCAGTCCATGCTCCCCCCTCCGCCGTGTGTTGATTTGTACCACCGTACGTTCCTATCCTTTGCCAGTGCCCCTGTCATTCCTGTTTAGGTTGGAGGACAGCCTGGCCCTGGACATCGGGAATCTGACACTGACCTTGGCTGTCCAAGGCCCCGTTAGTCGGGGCCAACGTCCTGGACCCATTTGCGGCAGCAGGCAGCAGGCCAGCAAGGCTCCTGTCCAAGGGCAAACCATCTTACCATTGTATTACTGCTCCAAACAGGAAGGTGTGTGTTTGTGTAGAAGTACCAAGGATGTGAAAAGGGAAGCCAAGGGCAGGGGTGTGGAGACAGAATGGGGACATCAACTCCTGTTGAAAAGGGGCTGTATTTTCTTTTCTCACAAAGATGGAATTTTATTTCAACAATATACAGAATTATGTATCTTTATATGTATTTGGTTAATCTCTGTCATTTGGTCATGGAGAACAGTTTTATAGACCTTCTGTCACATATCTTAAATGGGATGGGTATGCAGATATAAGCAAAGGTGATTTCACAAAGAGAAGGAGGAATAATAATCATCACACTATTAATAACAATAATTATAGGAGTTTCCAAATATTAGATCCTTCCTGTATCCATCAAGCACTTTACATATACTTTCTCTTTTTTAATTAATTTGTTTTTAAAATGAACTTTTCTATTTATTTTTTTTTTTAAGATTTTATTTATTTGACAGAGAGAAACACAGCCAGAGAGGGAACACAAGCAGGGGGAGTGAGAGAGGGAGAAGCAGGCTTCCCGCTGAGCAGGGAGCCCGATGTGGGACTCGATCATGGGTCTCCGGGATCATGCCCTGCGCCGAAGGCAGTTGCTTAACCAACTGAGCCACCCAGGTGCCCCAAACTTTTCTATTTATTATTATTACTTTTAATTTTCTTTTTTTTTAAGCTCTTGAAACACCGTGAGACGTACGTTATAATGATTATTCTTTTCTTATAAATGAGGAAACAGTAATCTGGATAGTCAAGAAACCTGCCCAATTACAGCTTCACTATAACACAGGTACTAAGTCCTGGAGCCAGGATTCATTGATGACTCTGTGCCCCACAGTCTTGGCCATGATTCCACATGGCCTTCACAGTAGATATTCATTTACCTCTGAGTCAAGTTCTGTCAGTACCCTGTCATTTTTTTTTTTAAGATTTTATTTATTTATTTGACAGAGAGAAACACAGTGAGAGAGGGAACACAAGCAGGGGGAGTGAGAGAGGGAGAAGCAGGCTTCTCGCTGAGCTGGGAGCCCGATGTGGGGCTCGATCCCAGGTCTCCGGGATCATGACCTGAGCTGAAGGCAGTCGCTTAACCAACTGAGCCACCCAGGTGCCCCACCCTGTCATTAATTTAGATGCAAGAGCACCCATGTTTGGGCACACTACCCATCTCCTAAGAACCCCCTGTAGCAGTTAGCTGTTGTCAGTGATGCTGTGTAACAAACCGCTCCTAGATTCTGTGGATTAAACTAACAGTCATGTCATCCTAAGTATCTGCAGGTTGTGGGTGGTTGGGCTACCTGGCATGGTCGCTGGAGGCCAGGAGAACTGAGTGGGGCTGGGTGGGGTGGTCCACTGCTCAGTAGGCTGAGCTCCCTGCTCAGAGCCTTTCCATCTGAGTGAATTCTGAGACTCAGCTTGGAAGATGGGACAGCTGTCTGGGGGAAGCTCTTCTTGTATCAATGGCATAAATGTGAGCAGGCATACTTAGGTGCACAGACACATGGCCTGAACCCTTGTTTGTCCTGTGTCTGATACCATCCCATTGTCTGAAGCAATGCCCTTGGTTGAGCCCAAGGTCAAAGGGCAGGACTGCAAAGTCAGTGGTGGTGAAGATTCCATGCTGACGCTCTCACCCACCACACCTGCTCACACCTCACACCTGCCTGCACAGTAAAGGAACATGCGTAGGGTTTATGTGCAGCTTACGGAGGGACTATTAAGAAAATTAAAAGAGAATTGTATGTATACTGTAAAAATACAGAGTTCATAGTCTAATGGGAAAGGTAGATAGTAAAAAAAAAATGAAAACAACTACAAAAAAGAATATTAGAAGTTACTTAATGTGCGTGAGCCTAAAGAATGTGGGCATATTATAATTCTCTTGGGACAGATTCAGCATCTTTCTATAATTTGTTTTGGGTTTTGTTTTTAAAGATGTTTTCCTGGTCTCTGAAGTTTCTCTAGCTGACAGAATTAGAAATCGCTGTCTTGGGGCACCTGGGTGCTTCAGTCTTTTGGGCATCTGAGTCTTGGTTTCAGCTTGGGTCCTAATCTTATGGCTCATAAGATTGAACCCCTTGTTGGGCTCCATGCTCAGTGGGAGTCTGCTTGAATATTCTTTCCTTCTGCCCCCTCCTCTGCTCACACACACACACACACGCACACACACTCTCAAATAAATAAATAGATCTTAAAATAAAGAAATCACTCTTATCCTTTTTTATCTTTTTTAAAGATTTTGTTTATTTGAGAGACAGAGAGAGCATGAGGGAGAGGGGAAGAAGGAGCAGGAGGGGCAGAGTCCCTACTGAGCAGGGAGCCTGACTCCAGGACTTTGGGATCATAAAAGGAGCTAAAGGCAGATCCTTAACTGGCTGGGCCACCGAGGTGCCCCCACTGTCTCATCCTTTTAAGAAAGTATCTGGTGTGGTGATGTCAGGAGCTTGATGGTTCCAGGTTTATCATTGATCCTTAAACATCAGTGTCATTTGGGAATTCCTTTTATTTATTTATTTTTTTTACGATTTTACTTTTAAGTCATCTCTACCCCCAATGTGGGGCTCAAACTCACAACCCTGAGATCAAGAATTGCATGCTCCACTGACTGAGCCAGCCAAGCACCCCAAGAATTCCTTTTACAATGAGATGGAAAACCCACAGAAATGGAAATGTCAGTTATATTAGGATGCCAAGAGTATGGGTAGTAGCATTCTTTCTGTTGATAATTGGTAATGCAGCTTTCCTAGGCCTTAGCATCTAATGAAGACCTTGAGATTGATTAGAATCTTAGGAAAGCAGTCTGAGGCACAGCAGTGCCATCTCTCCATCTCCTGCAGATTCCCTGGTACTCCTGGCAACTTTTAGAAGAGCTAACCTTGGTGGCCTTGAGTTTCTTTCCGCCTGACCTTGGTTGTTCCTGGTTCTGTTCTCTAGGCTGCCACCTTGTGGACCTATTGGGAATTGCTTCTTCAACTGACTGCCTGGCAGATTCACCTAAATGATTTTCCCTGAAAATCTGGGGTGGAGGGGTAGAAAAGCATTCTCCTCACTTGACTGACACTCATTACAAAGTGACCTTGCTCTTTCAGTTTTCCTATAGTTACCCCTTCAGAACTATATAGGCAGTTCTATATTTGAATGGCCCAGCCATCACACCTGGAGAACCCTGTGCCCCTTCCCCTGAGACCTTGAGCCGGCATCCCAGGGTGAGCTACAAATTCCTGACTATCTCTAGTAGCACCCCTCCAGTCCACCAGAGGTGCCTTTTTCCCTTTTTTAAATTACAAAGGTAATATATGGTTCCTTAGAGCTTATAGTCCAGTGGAAGGGACAGATTTTAAAAAGTAAACAAACCCAGTATTTACACATTGTCATGAGTGCTATGAAATGGAGTGGAATGGTAGAAGAGGGGTTGGGCAGGGAACTTTCATTAGGTTCATAAAGGCAGGCTTGCCTGAACAAGAGAACTTTCAGATCAAAACCTGAAGGATGAGAAGGATCCATCCATTGAAAGAGTGAGGAAGGGTGGCGCCTGGGTGGCTCAGTTGGTTAAGCGACTGCCTTCAGCTCAGGTCATGATCCCGGAGACCCGGGATCGAGCCCCACATCGGGCTCCCTGCTCAGCGGGAGGCCTGCTTCTCCCTCTCTCACTCCCCCCGCTTGTGTTCCCTCTCTAGCTGTGTTTCTCTCTGTCAAATAAATAAAATCTTTAAAAAAAAAAAAAAGAAAGAGTGAGGAAGAACATATGCACAAGTGCTGAGGAGGGAAAGAGTTTGTTAAATTGAAAATAACGGAATGTGGCTAGATTGCAGTGACCTAGAGGGGTGTGGTCAGAGTGGGGCTGGAAAGGGCAGCAAGTGGAGATACCACAGGGTCCTGGGGAACATGATAAGGATTCTGATTTTATTCTGAGTCCAGTGAGAAGATAAGAAAAAATTCTTTTTTTAAAGGATTTTATTTATTTATTTGAGACAGAGAGATGAAGAGTAAAGGGAGGGGCAGAGGGAGAGGGAGAAGCAGACTGCCCGCTGAGCAGGGAGCCCCATGATAATGACATGGGGCTTGATCTTAGGACCCTGGGATCACAACCTGAACCAAAGACAGAGGCTTCACTGACAGCACCACCGAGGTGCCCCAAGAAAGGAATCTTAGGGAAGTGATGACGTCCATTTTCTATTTTAAGCAAGTCATTATTGCTGCTGCATGCAGAATGGATTGAAGTGAATAGGAAGGGAAATTTGGAGACCAGTTAGGAGCCTGGTGCCGGAAGCTGAGTGAGGAGTAATAGTGGCCTAGCCTCGGGTGGTGGCCATAGAGACAGAAGGTCTAGACCCATGCTGTTCAATATGGCAGCCAGCAGCCATAGTGTCTACTGAGCTCTTGAAGTGCATGAATGTAAAAACATGTACCAGATTTTGAAGGCTTGCTACAAAACAACTCACAAAATATCTCATTAATAATTTGCTTAGCTTCCTTACGGAATTGACATAATCATATTTTAGACATTTCGTGATACATAGAATATAAAAATTTTCACCTGTTTCTTACTTTACAAAATATGGCTACTAGGAAAATTAAATTATGCATGTGGCTTGTATTGTAGCTCACATTATGTTTTTTTTAATATTTTATTTATTTGACAGAGAGAGTCAACAAGAGAGGAAACGCAAGCAAGGGGAGTGTGAGTGGGAGAAGCAGGCTTCCTGCTGAGCAGGATCTTGGGATCATGACCTGAGCTGAAGGCAGATGTTTAATGGCTGAGCCATCCAGGTGCCCCTTATGTTTTGTTTTGTTTTGTTTTGTTTTTTGAACATTGCTGATATGGACAAAAGTTACTGAATTAAAAAAATACTTTTCTAGCAAATTTACATTGAACACATTACAAATTTCTATCTAGGTATAAATTTTCTTTTTCTGGCCCACTGAAGGTATTTATCTGATGTAACAAGACAATACAGTTTATGTTCAATTCCAACCACAAAGAGCAAAAGCAATGAAAAATTTGACAGTGCACATAATAAACCCCAGGATGTTTAATATGACACATATCTATTCCTAAAATAATGCTCCTAAAATTCCTCATTCATTGAAAACTATATAAAAACAGAAGATGATTTAACAGCAATAGATAGCATTAAAACCAAAGAGTTAACTCTGAGCCACTTTGCTGACATTGCGTGATTCTTCCCTTGTTTACCATCTGTTCAGATTGTCTTTATACCAAGAGAGTGGGCACAGCATTTAAGGTTCAATATCAGTTACACAACATTAACATTAATTCGTACAACTACAGAGAGGGCATTGTTTTCCTTTGAGCTGGCCAAGCGAGAACAGGAACCGTAGATCATTTCTCTGAATTGAGGATTTCGTCCCCATAAATGTCACATGTCCTGCAGACATGTTTTTAGAATATAATCATTTCTTTAAGTAATATTCACAACTGATTTGAACTTAAAAGTTTGATTTTATTTGAACTGAGATTTTATTTTCTTTATGAAAATAATCTTAAGTCTTGAGTGGGGACTGCTTTCCCCTCTTACTGACAGCATGTTGCAGGAGGCCCTTTTGGGTGTAGTGGGAAAAGCAGTAGTCTTTAAAGACTGAAGATTTTGGCTCGACTTGATCATGGTTCTGTCTCTCTGAACCTCACATCTGTCCTTGTAAAATGGAGATGGTGTAGTTGCCATTTACCTCTCATCTTTAATCATACCCACAAAATAGGGAGGAAACCGAATTTCAGAAAGGGTAAGGGTTTACTGAAGTTTATGTTGCTAGAAAGAGGTGAAGCCAGGACATGAACCCTGGGCTTTCTGGTTCCACAGTCAGCTGAAAAAAAAATTCCCCCATTACTATGCCCCTGGCCAGTCACCCTGCCCACTTTTGAAACTCTCAGGAAGGTCAGATCAAATTGGTGAATGGGCTTTGGAGAAATGCCACACAATGGGCAAACATAAGAGCTGATTAATGAAAGAGATGCAAACATACTCTGAGCATACTCTGAAGCTACAGACACTAACAGACCACCTACCATAGGATGTAGCTGTGTCTGTTTAAATGAAACGAGTATCAATGTCGCTTTCTCAAATTTACGCTCTGAATGGCTCATCGCAGAGGAGTAATTTCCTTGCTCAGGATGAAAATTGACAGGGATTCAGAGGAAAATAATTTAGTGGTCATACTAAAAACTCAGAGTCAGATGCACTTAGCATCATACCGTAAGTGGAGTGTTAGTCCCAGCATAAACAAGCCTGGGGCCGGACGTGGGTGGCTTCCTTCAAGTAGGCTGGCTCATTGCGGAGGGGGGGGTGGGGGGGGGGGGGGGGGGTGGCATTCATTCTGCAAGAAGTTGAGACAAGAACCAAACAACAGGCGGCATGGAGAAGCTGTGCGTGCTCGTCCTCTCCCTTACCTTACTGACTTGCTTCGCAGGTGAGCATTCACTCTGAAACGGCCTATTTCTCTGCTGACATGATAAACTGGAATAAGCCTATTTTATATTAAAATTTTTTCATGTTAAAGAATATAAAATGTATAAATTCAATGCTTGCCTTGCCAAGAGCAGGCTCCCAGAATTGCTATCGTTAGAGAGAAATTATTTTGTTAATCTTTAAATGTATTTGAATATTAATTCCCAGAAATGCTGACAAATCTTGAACTATACCATTTTTTATTTTATTTCTTTTTTAAAGATTTTATTTATTTATTTATTTACTTATTTACTTACTTATTTGAGAGAGTGCCAGAGAGAGAGCATGGTGGAGGAGACAGGTAGAGGCAGAAGTGGACTCCCCACTGAGCAGGGAGCCCGATGTAGGACTTGATCCCAGGACCCTGGGATCCTGCCCAGACGCTTGACCGGCTAAGTCAGCAGGCACCCCAACTATACCATTGTCTAGAGTTCATATGAGATCACTAAGACTTGACAGACTTATCTGATGATATCTTTTGGAGTTTATGTGAGATTATTAAAAAAATGTAACTTTATTATCATAATATCTTCTTTGAGGGATCAAGTGTGATTATCAAATTTACACAATCTTGTTCTCATGGAGAATCTTCTAATAACAACTTTATGTTGATTTAGTGTTTTGAGGGTTTAAGGAGAAAAAAGCCATCAAAGTAAACCTAAGGGATGAGAAACACATTGACCAGAGAACTAAGGAAAATATGTTTTTTAAAGCTTGGGGGCGCCTGGGTGGCTCAGTTGGTTGAGTGACTGCC
This sequence comes from Spilogale gracilis, assembly GCA_004023965.1. Classification (NCBI taxonomy): domain Eukaryota; kingdom Metazoa; phylum Chordata; class Mammalia; order Carnivora; family Mephitidae; genus Spilogale; species Spilogale gracilis. The sequence continues at coordinate 41,487 of PITA01010234.1, forward strand.
TTCAGCTCAGGTCACGACCCTGGAGTCCCAGGATCGAGTTCCACACTGGGCCTCGCTGCTCAGCAGGGGGTCTGCTTCTCCCTCTAACCTTTCCTCTCTCATGCTTTCTCTCTCTCAAATAAATAAATACAATCTTAAAAAAAAAAATAAAAATAGAAAGCTTATCCAGGGGCATCTAGCTGGCTCAGCTGGTAAAGCACAAGACTCTTGGCCTTGGAATCATGAGTTCAAGCTCCATGTTGGGTATAGAGATGCCTTAAAAAAGAAAAAGAAAAAAATCCCATATTCAAGAAATTATCTCCCACTTTAAAAAAAATGCACCATTGCCATGGGTAAGTCTGTGTAAGCTGTGCAGCTTCTGCTCTGGGTTCCCCATGTTAGAAACAATTCAGAATTCTTCCCTGAGCCCTCTGGAACGCCACATCCTTTGGGACACGGCCCTGTGAAAGAACTTTGTGTTTTTCCAAAATTGAACTTGCAAATCCTTGGTCTTGGCCTGTGAGCCAGGGGGAGCGTGAGTATGCTGAGAGTCCCTCAGGCCCCTTCCTGACTTTTTCAGGGTCCTCCCCAATTCTGACGGAAAAGCAGGCCAAGCAGCTCCTCAGGTCCCGCCGGCAGGACAGGCCCAGCAAGCCCGGCTTCCCTGATGAGCCCATGCGGGTGAGTGCTGGCCTCTGCTACCTGAAGGGAAGGTGCTATCATTTCCACGCTCTTGTGTCCTGAAATCAAGCCCGATGCTGGTGTCAGCCCAGTGCCAGTGGTTCCATGGAGGTTCTTCCGGGTCTCGGGTGGAAGGGGATCTCAACTTGCTCCCTTGCTAACCCAAATGTGCACTTCATTATGCTTTCCATTGACTGGGCCTTACCAAGTGCCCGCTACTGGGGATGGAAAATCAACTAGATCTTCTTCCTTTGTTCTGGGTGCCCGTGTCCATTGTGTGGGGACACACAGAGAGTTCCACCTGGACTCAAGTTCTCTAATGAGGTTGCAGGGAGAGGATCCCTAGCTCTAGCTGGAAGGAGGGAGGAGGCTAGGAAGGCTTCCCAGAGGAGGTGTCCACCCACCTGAGGCTTGAAGGTTGAGGAGTTTTCAGGCCGCACAAGGAGTGGAGGTGAGGTGGGAAGAATAGTCTACCCAGTGTGATTTCAGTCCATATTCTGCCACTAACTAGTCATGGACTTTGGGCTTTTGCCTCAGGATGAGTCAATTTTCTTTCTCTGGAGCTCTCAAGTGCAGAGAATTTGCTGAGACTCTGGCTAAGAGATCTGTTCCAGGTCTTGTATTTTAGGGTTCCAGATAGAGTTTGGGGGACAACCCAGGCTTCCTGGCAGCCAGGCTGTTGCTCAAAGAAAAGCTTTGGGCAGCAGGACACGGCCCCAGGCGAGGAGCCAGAGGGGTTTACTTAGAGGCCCCCGCAGGGCTTCTTTAAGGCACTGGCGGCTCCCTGCCTCATGTTGGCCCTGCTGCTGCTGTGTCAGCATCCCAGACTCATATCTGACCTCTTCCCCCACGTCGGGTCTCGTTGTTGGCTCTTCCCTCTTATGGATTCGCTGAGAGCAAAATGAATACCAATCATCTGTCATGTATAAGGAGCCATTTACTCATTTTAGGTGAGTAGCTGACATCATGATGATCCTGGTCCTACATCACTGTCATATGTGAGCATTGGACACAGTGACCCCACATTCGTCTGGTCATGAGGAGGCCACAAGGTGGGACCTCTGGCCCCAGGAGAGGTCATGGTGGTGGATGGAGCAGCCACACAGCCTCTAGCATGGGGACCAGTGGGTTAACTCCCTTTGATTTGTGGGGAACCACACTTTCCTGCTCTTGACCTTTGGCCCGGATCACCTGCTAGCCTCCTTGTTTCTCTGTGCAAACCATCTGCTAGTGAAATGGGCAGAGTGGGTGCCCCGCCCTGTGTATTCAGTGCATGCATATCGTGTGTGTTGTGTCTGTGTGTGTGTGTGTGTGAGAGAGTATGTGTGTGTGTATGTGTGAGCATGTGTGTGGGGTTTGTGTATCTGTACATGTGAGAGTGTGTGCATGTATGCTTTGGAAAAGACCTTGCACGATAATTAGAAGAGCTTTGGTATCATGAAGCCCCAGAATCCTCAGGGAGGGAAAACAAAAACCTGCCTGGGGAGAAAGTGATAGTGGAAAGAAAGGTCGGCTTTATTTTAGAGGGAAGAAATTGGAGAAAATAAATCTGAGATTTCCCTGAATATTTTCTCAGTCGTGATGGTGCGTGTATGTTGATTTTCGGTGCTTGGTTCTAAACTCAAAATATGGTCCCCAGCCCTGGCTGGTGGGCTTCTTGGAGCCTCAGGCTCCTCCTCACACCCCTGCAGGCCAGTCTGCTCCTCTGCCAGGCCCCAGAGGTCCTGGGCATGCTTCCGTCTGAGAGGACTAAGTTCAGTCCTGCAGAGCTACCTGTGAGGGAGCTCTTAGCCTCTGTTCCCGGCATCCTGTGGCTCAGGGCCAGCCCATGTTTCATATGGCACAACCGATCTCTCCCCCTTTCTTCTGGGCACTCTTCTTATTTGGATTCTGGTTTTCCAGGACACCTTGCCCCTGACTTCTCTTCTGCTTGGCGATTTCTATTCCTCCATCTGCTTTGCTGGATCCTTAGTCCTTTAAACCTCAGAGAGTCCCAGGGCCTGCCCTCCCACCTCATCCAGTCCCGGGAGTTCAAAGATCATGTCTATGGTGATGGCTGCACACTGCCTCTCCCGGGAGCTCCAGACTCGTTTGGGTGACTGTCTGCTCGCTTGGTGACATCTCCCAGACAGCTCAGACCCAAAAGCCTTAAGTTGGGTCTGACACCAGCTCCTGTTCTTGCCTTCCACATTGAGATAAATGGTGGCAGCTCTTCCTAGTTTTGTGTGCCGCCAATCCCGACTCTGACCACTCCTCCCCCTCCACTGCCACCACAGGGGTCCCTAGAGGAGACCCAGGAATTCTTTCTTACCACCTCCCTGCCTCCTCTCCGATCCCTCCATATCTGTTCTCAATATAGCAGCGAGAGCCAGATGTTAAAAATGTGAACCAGATCTTGTCCCTCCCTGGCTCAAAACCTTACAATGATCCCCTGGCTTATGCCCAATAAAATCCATAGTCCTACCGTGGTCAACCAGGCACCAGAGACCTGCCAGCACCCCTCGGCTCCCCCTTTGGCCTCCCCCTTCACACACGGGCCTCTTCACTGTGCTCTGCCCACATCAGGCTTACCCAGCCCTTCACAGCGGAAGCAAGGCTATGTGGTAACGGGGTTGAGTTTATTCTGCAACTTGCTTTTTTCCCCCTTTTTTCCATTCAACCGTATGTCTTGTTCTGGTTCATTTTTACCTGAAGCATAGTCTAAATGTGTCATACTGTGGCCTGAATGTTTGTGTCCCCCCCATTTATACATTGACCTCCTAACCTCCTGTGTGGTTGGGTTCCAGTGAGCTCCTTACCCCTCTCTGCCAGGTAATGTGACAGCGAGAAGTCTGTGACCCGAAAGGGGGAGCGTCTCACCTGGCCACACTGGACCCCTAACCTTGGACTCGCAGCCTCCAAATTGTGAGAGACAAACTGATGTTGTTTATAAGTGACACAGTCTGTGGTGTTTTGTTAGAGAAGCCCAAATGGACTAAGGCGTATTTCAGCTCAACCTACTTGGCCCTTCCCAGAACAACAGACATTTTTAGTTATTTTCAGAGTGTGAGGGAGATCCTGGTACACACATGCTTGGCTGAGTTCAATGATAACAAATGGGATTTGTTTACGTACTTGTAACTGGACTAAAGCTGGCCAAATTGCCTGATCAACTGTACCAACCCCCACCTTGAGCACGTGTAAGAATCCTGGGGTCCTTACACTCTTGACAGGACTTTTAAAACAGAAAGAAAGTTTTAAGAGATGCTGTCACCTATCTACTCTGCTCTCTGTACATATGTTTGGAGACAGGTTGCCAAACAATAGTGACAGTATTCCCTTGGTGATAAGATTTGGGGCAAAGTTTTTACTTTCATCTTGATGTCCTTAGTGCGATTCCTCAGTGTATTCATTTCCTGTGGCCGCCATAACAGTGTCCCAGATGGGGTTGCTTCTGACAGCAGATATTGGCTCTCCTCTCATTGGTCCTCTAGATCTAGAGACAAGAAGTTCAAAGTAAAATGTTGGCAGGCTTGGTTCCTTCTGGGGGTCTCTGAGGAAGAATCTGTTCTGGTTTTCTCTCCCAGATTCTGATGGTTGCTTTAGTCTTTGGTGTTTTTTGGCAGGTCTCGGCGTCCATCTTTACATGGCCTCATGTGCTCTGTGTCCCAGTGTCCAAATTGCACTCATTGCACAAGGACACCTGGATTTAGGGCCCACCTTCATCCAGTGTGACGTCATCTGAGCTTGGTTACATCTGCAAAGACCCTGTTTCCAAAGAAAGTCATATGTGTGGCTCCAGATGAACATAAATTTTGGGGGGAATCCATGCAACCCAGTACACTCAATTTTCTAGTTTAAGACACATGTGTATACATCTCCCTGAAACAAAAATGAAGGGTGGTAAGAGTCAGCTGCAGGTGTCTGGGTCTGAAGGCCTGTCTTGCAGGGGTCTCTATGGACACCTTGGTGTCATTCATTGACCTTAGAAACTGATGAGAAGAAGCAGGTGTCTGCGATAATGCTGTTTGAATTTGAAGCTCTCTGGTAGCACTTGCCTTCTGCTCTCATCCACCTGATTAACTCTTATTCAAAGAGATTCACTGTAAATGATGCCTTTTTTGGGAGGCCTCCTTGATGCCTCAGGGCTTCCCACTATGAATTAGAGCATTGCTCTGGCATAACAGAAGTCAGCTATTCCTTTCTCCTTTCCTTTCCTTCCTTCCTTCCTTCCTTCCTTCCTTCCTTCCTTCCTTCCTTCCTTCCATTTTTATTTATTTATTTGACAGAGAGAGAGAGAGAGCACAAGCGAGTGAGCACAAACGGGGAGGTGCAGAGGGGGAAGGAGTAGCAGGCTCCCTGCAGAGCAGAGAGCATGAGGCAGGACTCAATCCCAGGACTCCGGGATTACAACCTGAGTTGAAGGCAGATGCTTAATTGACTGAGCCAAGGTGGCCCAAGATAGCAATTTCTGATGACGATAGCAATTTCTTCTTCTTCTTCCTCCTCTCCTCCTCCTCCTCCTCCCCCTCCCTCTTCCCTTCCCCCCTCCTCCTTCTCCTCCTCCCCCTCCTCCTCCTCCTCCTTCTTCTTCTTCTTCTTCTTCTTCTTCTTCTTCTTCTTCTTCTTCTATTTGTCTCTCCTACTAGGCTATTCTAAACTGCTAGAGCAGATGGACTTTCTGTAGGACTTCTGGGTCCCCGGCACCAAGCACGGTATTTGACATTTACAGATGCTCATAATAATTACTTCCATTCCCCCACTTTTTTTCTTCTCTGCAGGGGAGAAATTTTGTAGGACATTGCTCTACCCTATAACCAGGAGGTTATTTCAAAGAAATCTCTTCTATGGCCTCACTTAAATTCATTAAATTTCTCCTAATCATCCCAGAATTTAGGGAAGAAATTATCTGCCAATGGCTGGGGAGAACCATGGAAATTCTCCGATGACATCGGAGCTAAAATTATGTCTTTTGTGAGTGTGTTCATAAGTGCTCATGTGCCCTGGGACCCTGCTTTCCATTCTGGCCTGTGTTCCTTTAAGGAATGTTCTTATTGGGTAAGTATAAATCATATTAGCTTTATTGTAAGTAGTCTTCCTAAAATATGCTTTCATGTTTAGCCCTTTGACAAATACATGTAGTAACTCTACTACCCTTGTCCCCTCATGATCTCAAAGGCCAGTTTGGAGTGACCATGATGTAAATTTTACATATCACTGATCTGCCTTCTTTTAGGGCCACACCTTCTGGGTTCCCCATGTAGGTAAGTTCCCAGCCACCTTCCTGCCTTGAGGATTAACTTGTTTGCATTAATGAGCAAAACAATTCATCCACATGTTGAGGGACTTATAATTTAATGCAAATGTCAGAGGAAGGATTTTGCCTCCTTGGAAAAAGTTGCTTCCTTGATAGGTTAAGTGTCCACTCAATAATTGTCAGCTTAGATCAGGGTCCAGAGGGTATTTAATTTCATTATCATACCAGTGTCATCACAAAGGATCACTTCCAATTTCCCCTCTAATCACAGAGAGATGATTTACTTAAGTCATTACAGCTGGGATGGGACATGGAATGCAGATATTGGTTTTTGTTTTGCTTTAATTTTTTCCCCTTAAAAGAAAGGAATCTAAAAAAAATTAAAACTTGTTTTCCATCTACCCCTTCTTTCTCGATCCAAGAACATTTGAGTTTATCATTAATGCCCGGTCATTTCTAACCCAGCCAATGCAATTGTTGAATTTGTGGTTTTCAGCAGATTTGCAGTTGGGCTTTTCATCTTTGACTAATGATTGCTTCTAGGCCTTTGTGGCATATCCATTTTCCTAACATTTTAAATAAATAGGGAAATGTCATGGAAACCAGTGCTCGTTTCTTTTCCTCTCTATGTGTGTGTCTGTTTTGGTTGTTTTTCTTCAATGCTCATTTCAGCTGCTATTTAGTACTCTTTGATGCTTTTAATGTGTGGTTGGCTTGGGCCATTACAATGAGATAACGATGCAGATGTTGAGGAAACTAGCAAGGTGGCTTTAGAAGGATTATGGAAAAAGAACAGTCATGTCATCTATTCATTCACTCGTATGTACATTTCTCCAGTGCTTTTTATTGAGGTCCTACTCTGTGCCAAGCACTAAGCCATACACTAGTACTCCTTGGTCACTGCTATTGAAAAACCAGTTTGGAGGTTCATCTGAGTGGGACAGGGATTAAATGAGTAAGGATGCAAATGAGCATATAATTATAAGAGGCATGCAAATGTGGGGCACCTCGCCTGTGTGGTACAATGTGTTAAATGTCTGCCTTTGGCTCAGGTCATGATCCCAGGGTCCTGAGATCAAGCCCCGCATCGGACTCCCTGCTCAGTGGGAAGCCTGCTTCTCCCTCTCCCTCGGCCCCTCCTGCTCGTGCTCTCTCTCTCTCTCTCACGTGCATGCCCAGTGCTCTCAAATGAATAAATAAAATCTTTTTTTTTTTTAAAGAGGCATGCAAATGCTGTATACCAGTGGCGACATTTGTTAACAACCCCCTGATCTCATCAGAAAAGTCTTTAACCATTGGGAAGCAGTCAGGCTCATGGGAATAAATATGAGTTTTCCAAAATTCTAATTTCCCTTTAAAAGTTTGAGGTTTATTGTTCAGGAACTAGTACTGTCTGTTGCCTTCCTTGAAGTGACAGGCTCACTTTGTTCGTTTTCTAAAAGATGACTGCTAGTTCAGTCCTTGACACCAACAATCACTCACGGACTCTTCTTAGAGAAAACCACTGGACCTGGTCACATGGCAGAGGGGCTGCCTGAAGGCTTCCCAGGGGCTCACTTTCTTCTGCTTCACAGGGACATTCTTCAGCCAAGCAGGCATTTTCGGAATGTTTCCTATTTACGTATGTATTTTCACTGTGAGTGAAAGGTAGTGATAGATACAAGCACAGGGACACCTGGGTGGCTCAGTGGGTTAAGTGTCTGCCTTTGTCTCAGGTCCTGATCTCGGGGTCCTGGGATCAAGCCCTACATCAGGCTCCCAGCTCAGCGGGGAGCCTGCTTTTCGCTCTCCCCCTGCTTTTGCTCTCTTGCTCTCTCTCTGTCAAATGAATAAATAAAATCTTCCTAAAAAAAGATACAAGGCCAGTGATTGTGGTTGTCACTGCCTTGACTCTGGTCAAGCACCAGTTTTTATCCACCAGTGTATACAGTGAAAAGGCAAATAATGGCTTACGATGATTCTGAAAAGAGTTTTGACCTCGTGGAGCCCTGAGGGGAGCATAGACCCCACTTTGAGTGTTTTCATCTTTCATTCCACAAGCATTTATTGATGCAGTTTGCTGTGGACCCATTCCTGGGAGAGAGGCTCCATCTACAACATCAAGACATGCTCCATCTTTCTTATCTAACAGTAACCCCAAAGAATTGAGCAGAGCTTAAGGAAGAAAGAGACTTCTTGCAAAGGTGAGGTGGGATTCAGGTCAACTAGCAAGAGATGATGAAAGATCTGGGGCTAACAGACCCTGGGCATAAAGGGGAAAGGCAGGCTCCCAGAAGAGGACAGGACAGCGCCCTAGGAGCTGTGGCCCTCAGGAGACAAGGCAGCCAGCCGACCCTTTGGGACTCCTCTGGTGGCCTCCCTCTCCCCTGCCGCTAATCCCCTGCCGGTGCCTCTGCATCACCCCTTTCTGGAAGCCCCAGGTCAAGGGAGTCTGGGTTACACTTCTAAGCTAGCTTCTCATTGCACAGGCCCACATGAAGGAAGAGAGGAACGGATTAGACAGGTGGAGGGAGACTCCAGGTGTGGCACGATGCTTGTATCATTTCATTTAATCATAACCCCATGGAATAAGTACCCACACCATCCCTGTCCTGCAGATGCGCGCAGGGAAACCAGAGAGGTGAAGCCCTCTGGGCAGGGTCTGCATTTGAACAGACCCGGACCCGGACTCCCACCTGGACCTCTAAGCCTCTCTACCACGTCCCGTCTGGCACACAGGCGGGCAAGGAGATGGCCACGTGGGCTTCCTTCAGGAAGCTGCTTGCGTGGGAACAGTAGAATAAGGAAGGCTGTGTACTGGGAAGTCTTTGTTCCTTATTTACAAGACCTCACACTGCTTTCTTGTCCCTTTAGTTCTTCTTCTTCTTCTGCCCAAAGACTCCCCAGACAGGCCAGGATTGAGCAGGATTCAGACCAAAAATCACAAATGGGTCCTGCAAGCCGCTGGGGAGTCTTCATCCCACAGTGGGGTCCGGCAGGAGCCTCTCTCACCATTTGCTCCCTCCCTGGCTGCCCCAGAGACTCCCTGCCTGGGACAAGGAGTGCTTTTGACAAATCAGATGAAAGCAACGATGAACAGAGTTCTGAGGGAAAGGAAAAAAAAATTCAGGAAAATTGGACACTTTAGAATTCATTCCTTTGCACCGTCATTAAAAAAGTTTTTCCCCCCCAAGTTATGTTTAATACAGGATGCAGACTTCCGATACGGTTTCATAGAAACTTAAAAACTCAAAAGTTCTCAACTGGATTCCTCTCTTAAAGCTTTATCAATGTCATAAGAGGGAGTTTAGGATTTAGGATTTTTATATTTATATACCCCAAAATCATTTAGTCTTGTACAGATATTACTGACTACGATTAGTCTCCCCCAAAGTGAGATGCCACGTCTCTGATTATAGGCCCGCTGTTTTGGGTTACCCGAATGTGTTTATATGGATCTGTTTTCTACCTTGTGATGGTTCACATCCCATAATTACTGCATCCAGACTTCATCCAGGGCAATGTCCACGGCAGAGCTTCTAGTTAAAAATCATTCCCGTCTCCACCTACTCTCTTTCGGGGAGAAAAAAACCTGCTGGGTACCGTGACGTTCTCCAGAGCCACAGGCCAACCCCGAGGGCAGTGTGAGTTGTTACCTGCTCTTCCTTCCAGGTGGGCAGTGCCGGTGAAGGCCCAAGGGCAGCTGTGACCCCTTTGGGCAGCATTTTGGACAGGTTAGTGTCAGGGTGGAGCGGAGATGTTGGGGGCAGGTGTGGCATGGGGTGGGGGGATGGGGGCACTGTAGGGGGGAGTGGGGGGGGTCAGGAGGCTGTCATAGGCCGGGTGGGAAGCCCTGAGGACCCGACCTACAGACACGACATTGATGGAGGGGTGTGTGTCTGGGACTCTCAGGAGTTGACTCGTAGTCCTCCTGCCCAGTGTCATGTTGAGTTGGGGGGTGCGGGAGATGATGACAGTCTGTGTGGTTGCTTGCATTCCCTAGTAAATGGCTTTGAGACAGGTGGCACACACTGTGAGCTGTTTTCCGCTGTGAACGTGTCACCTGGTAGGGCGGGGCGACTTTCCTGGAAAGGGAATCCTACCATATGCGGCCCTGTGTGGCTGGCTTCTTGCCTGTCTGGCTTCTCCACACGGCAGCACGTGTCAGTACTTTCTTCCTTTTTACGGCCAAATAATATTCCATCACATGCATCTACTGCATTGGATCTATCCATTCATTAGTTGGTGGATATTAGGGTTGTTTTCACTTTTTGGCTGCGATGAGTGGTGCTTCCCCAAGCATCGGGGAATGTGTGGGCTTGCGTCTGCGTTTCTCCGGGGTGTTAACGTAGGAACACAACTGGAGGTCACACAGGCACTTGATGCTTGACATTTTGAGGAACCACTAGGCTGTGTTGGGCTCCCCTCTCCCTAGTAACATTTTGTTGCTTTTAAAGTCTCTTTTGTTTGATAATAATAGAGCAACTTGAGCTAGCTTTCTTTCTCTTTCTTTCCTTTCTTTCTTTCTTTCTTTCTTTCACTTTCAATATTTTATTTACCTATTTAAGAGAGAGAGAGCACAAAGCAGGGGGAGCAGCAGGCGGACGTGGAGGGAGAAGCAGGCTCTCCATTGAGCAGGGCTCCATCCCAGGACCCTGGGACTGTGACCCAAACAGAAGGCAGACACTTAACTGACTGAGCCACCCACATGCCCCTAACTTCAGATTTCTTATAGTTACCCTTGCCTTTTAAAAAAGGTGATTTTTATCACAAATGTATGCAGTCATAAATAATAGTTTATGTAGTGCTTCATGTTTTGAGATGACTTCGGTAGCTGGGATTCATCTGTGTTCACTGCAGTATAATATTCCATGGCGTGACCTTACCACAATTTACATACCCATCCCCCTGTGAGTGGATATATGGCTTGGGGCTAGTGTTTGTTTCTACATGTGTTTGGCTGCTGTGAACATTCTTGCACAGCTCCTGATACACATTTTCTCCAGTTCTTGAAGTGACCAGTCACATCGGAACAGGCTGGGAGCTTGTCCAAAATCTAAGTTCCAGAGCCCCACCCTGGACCCCCTGACTCAGAAACTCTGGGGGTGCGGCCCAGCCATCTGTGTTTTGACAAACCCTCCAGGTGATCAGGTGAGGCCTGCTCACATTGGAGGAACACTGCTTAGGGTGTAATTGAGGACTGGAATTTCTGGATGGTAGACGGCTCATTGTTTTTCAAAGTGGTGGTTCCACGTTCCACGCCACGAACTGTGTGTGTGAGTTCCCATAGATACACACCCTCTCAGCACTTAGGGTTGTCAGATTTCTTTATTTTGCCCATTGACTGGGTTGTCTGACTGCGTTTCCTTGCAGAGAGGCATGGGCATGGTGGGCTCCCCTCTGGTCCTGCCTCCCAGCCTCCCTCCGCCTGGCCAGGTCCTGTCTCAGAAGCGTGGCCATGTCACACTCGATAGCAGCTCAGCCATCACTGCGGATAAAAGCCTCTCTGCCATGTGGCTTTGTTTGGGCAGGAATATATGCACCATCTGCTTCGCCTAGAGCACCGTGCTGAGGAGCAGTTCCTGGAGCACTGGCTGAACCCTCACTGCAAACCCCACTGTGACAGGAATGTGGTCCATCCCGTGTGACAGGCTCCAGACCAGCCTCCGGTATGTTCCCTTGCCCACCCGGGCCTTCTGGATTAGGGAGGTGGCGGTGGACAGCATGTGCGTGGGTTCAGAGTGGCTTAGGAGAGCCAGCTAACCAGGTGGGTGAGGGCTAGGGAGTGAGTGGCAGGGGCCACACCGAGGAGAGAGGTGGCAGCCTGGTTGAGGGGGTTACTGGGGACACCCAGGGAGCCTGACCCCCTTCTGACTCGCCGACAGATCCCAAAGAGGAGAGGGATGGGACCCTGTTTGCTGTCCAGAAAAGGTCACTCTGGAATACAATGCTGGAGACTGTGGCTTGTGGGGACTCGGGTTTATACAGGCGGGGTCGGCAACCGCGGCCTTGACCAGGGACATCCATGGCCACTGTCACCAGGACTGGCAACTTCTTTCCTGCCTTCCCCTAGCTTTCCGACCTGGTGGCCTGCCCGGCCCACCCATTCAGCCCCCTGTCTCAGGCCTCCTGAGCTGGCCTGTCAGCGTTCCCAGCGTGCCGCGCTCCTTGCCTGCTCCCACGCCAAGAGGCTTGGGCTTGCTGCTTCTCTCACTGGCTCCTCCTTTCCAAATCCTGTTGGATGAAGGAACAACTCCCCTCAGAGGGCAAGCCTAGTGGATGTCAGGCCGCCTCCGTCACTTATTCTGGACGGAGCAGGACAGGATATCATTGGGTCGTGTATCATCTGTGGCTGAGAGAGATCTTACATCTGCATTGTTGATTTTGTGCCACTGAGAGTCTACAGAGGAGCACTCCCTCGAGGAGAGTGCTTGCTCTCACGAGAATTCTCCTACTTGATCCTCTTAACACCCCGAGCCATTTGAGGGGATGTTTAACCCTGTGTGATGGAGGAGCTAAGTGAGCATGATTAAGCTGCTAACTCACGCCAGGCCCTGGTGGGGACATCAGTCTTTTGCTGACGCCAGATCCCGCACCCTTCCTGTGGACGGCGCTGCCTGGTCCTATGTGTGTGAGTGTGTGTGTGAGTGTGTGTGTGTGAGTGTGTGTGTGTGGGTATGTGTGTGTGTGTGTGTGTGTGTGTGTGTGTGTGTGTGTTGTGGGGGGCAGAAGTTCTGTTTTTGAAGGGTGGGGGGTGAACAGACATCTCTCCATGAAGGGAGAACTCGGTGCCCTTGTGCGGGCTCGGGTGAGCAGGGAGGCTCTGGGTCGAGCAAGCCCCAGCCAGGATGGCACCCTCCGCGGGCTGACAGACTGACAGACAGAGGCCTCTGCCCAGGGGTGGGATCGGCCCTGCCCGTGAGCCTGGGGTGGGGACCGTGCTTCTGCAAAACACAGATTCCCTGTGAGGCCTTTTGGCAGGCAGCTCCTACTTACATAGAAATAGGGAAGTTATGGCCGGAGGGTGGCACACCAACTTGGAATGTGGATTCAGAGAGCATTCAGATTGTGAAAACAAATCACAGGAAAAAGTGTGCATCTCTGTTTCCTCATCCGCAAAACGAGCATAGTAAGGGCTCCTCCCTCACAGGGTCGTTCGGAACATCAAAAAAGTCGGTGTCTAGAATACAGAGCTGCCTGGTACATCCAGGGAAGTGCTAGGAGCTGACCGCTTAGTGGCTGTCTCCTCCCGTCTTCCTCCTTCCCCTCCAGCCTTCCCCTTTTTAACAACATGATCATCCCATGATCACTCTTTCCTTGTTCTTTTCCAGCAAGCCGTCTGATAAACCATGACCTGGATACTGTCAAAACAGGATGAGGCTCCCTCTTGCCCGTGTGTTTCAGTTCTAGGAATGGATGTGTTCAGACCTGGGGAGCCGCGGGGCGTGGCAAAGGCTGCCTTGGGGATTGACGGCAAATATATATATGCTGCTTCATTTCACTAACCTGCATCACTCATTAAAGCCAATAGCTTAATGTATAATCCGCTCCCCCTCCCCCACTCCCCTCCTGCATGGCCTTCCTGCAGGTTTGATGGGGGGCAGGAGGCGAAGCTCAGCTGGGGAGAATGTGTGGACCCCTCGGGCTCAGCCCTTGGGCTGGGGCAGGCTGCTGGCCCTCAGGGCTCTGGGAATTCTTGCAAGGCCTGTCCTGGGAGCTGCGGAGGTGTCTGGTCATCTGTGCTCCCTCCTCGTCTGCTCTAATAAACGGTGGTGTTCATTCTGCTTTCTGTGGTGTCTTCTTTCTTTTCTCTCCAAGAATATCTGAGATTTCCCTCCCTGTTTCCCTTTGTGAATCCAGCATCAGAAAGCATACAGTTCTTTGAATAAATAGATGGGTGAAAATACAAATCCCCAGCAACTTTTTGCAAGGGCCATCTTTTTTTGGTAAAGAGACGCCTTGCCTGAGGCCTGCTCTGGAAAAAGAGCCATCACTAATAACAGGCGCACAGCTTGGTCTTCTAGCCAAGGATACATTTTTTTTGGTGGAAAGTGGGATGTAGCTTCTCTATGCCTCATGTGCCCACAACTCCCAGAATCAGAGATAGCACTGTCGAAACTAACAACAGCAGAAATTGGGAGGGCAAGGGAAAGTGGGCTGAAGAGTCCTAGGGAGAGTTGGGCATCCTCAAAAAGAGGTAAGGAGAGAGGCACATGTACCCTGGGCTGGAGGGGGACCCTGTCCCCTGTTCCAAGGGATCCTGGGCAGATTTGTCTAGGGAGCGTCTCAGGGCCAAACCCTGAACTAGGATTTTTACACACTAGGATTTTTGTCAAATCATCCCACCTACTTTATGCAGTTGATGTGGATATTATTCCCACTTTATAGGTGAGAAAACTGAGGTTTACAGAATTTTGAGAGTGATTTGTTTTCTGTCTTGGCTGTAACAAATTACCAGAAACTTTGTGGCTTAACACATGTGAATTTATCACCTTACATTCTAGGGTCAGAAGTCCAACCCGTGTCTCACTCCTCAGGGCTGCATTGCTCTTGGGAGGCTCTAAGGGTGACTCTTTCCTCACCTTCTCCAGTTTCTTGAGGCTCGTGCATGTCTCATCCCCCTCCTCCATTGTCAAAGCCAGCAGTGACAAGTTGCATCTTCCCCACACTATGTCATTCTGTCTGTCCTGTTAAGGACCCTCATGATGACAGTGGGCCCTTTCAGAGAAACCAGGGCAACCTCACTATCTGCAGCCGATAGATTAGCACCTTTGATTACATCTGTGACCTTACGTCCCCGTTGTCATGTAAGGTAACGTATTTACCAGGTCCAGGGATTAGGACGTGGGTATCTTGCAGGGGTGGAAGACCATTATTCTGCCTCCCACAGGCACTGTGTTCCAGTTCACACAACTGGTAGGTTGGGCAGCAGACACTTGAAGGTAGGAACCCTCTCACTGCCCTGGGCCTTGCAAATACTCTGTACCTTTGCCCCTAGCCCTGAGATCCTTCTGCCTTGGATTCAGTGGTTTTCTCAGCTGAGCTCCTTGAGGGCTCAGGCTGTGTCTTTACTGGGACACCATTGCCCCCTCATGTGGTAGGAGGGCATCCGTTGAGTGTCAGACCCATTTCATGGACCCTGACATTGGCTTCCCTGGGGCACATGGAATGACAGCAGACACAACGCTCCTGCTCAGTGCCCCATGCCACTGCCTCTTGGGGGCTAAGAAGTAGGAGCTCAGTATGTGTGTGTGACCCAGAATGCAAGGGGCCGAGACTCATAGGTCAGAAAGGAAAAAAGGACTAGAGCAAAATTAAACATACAGCAGACCCACAGGGAACCAGAGTCTTATGTCTGAGCAGGGGAGGGCCGTCTTTGAGCTTCTAGGAACCCTAGACATGGTTCATTTCTCAGCGCAAAAGCTTTCCTTATGAACAGAGGAGATTCTTCATCTGTTGTATTGAACCTGGCTTTCAACCTCCTCCTCTTGACACATGGATGTGCTTACCCGGATTATAGTCCCCTGAGCCCACAGACACAGCGGCCAGGGCATTGTTGTTGACCGTGAGCTTGCCGCAACCTCACCCTCCTCCGGCTCACAACAGTGTTGCAGATGGCAGGTGAGTGAGAGCAACAGCATGACAGGACCATCTCGACAGCAGCAGACAGCAGTGGTTCAGAATACGGGCTTGGAGCCTGACTGCTTGCATTCCATTCTTGGCTTCACCACTGAATAGCTGTGTGGCCTCAGGTAAGTGGATTGAGCTCTCTGGGCCTCAGCTCCTTTTCTGTAAAATAGAAATACTAATAGTACTTCTCTCAAAATGTTATTGTGATAATTCTTTTATTGAGTAAACATTTCATAAAAGTAGCTATTACTGCTTAAAAAGATTAAAAAATTATTTTGGGGCATTACTTCATTAACCAAGATAAAGTCTCTCTCTCTCTCTCCCTCTTTATTGATTTATTTTTAATTTTTTATTTAGGGAAAAGATAAAGTGTTTGGGGGGCCCAGGGTAGAGAAGGGCTGCTTCTCCACTTAGAAAGAGTTGTTCTGTTTACATTATTAAATCTTATCTGTAAGCATAGTCTATCTCTTCATTTATTTAGGCTATTTTTAAATGTCCTTTATTAAAATTTTATAGTTTTCTTTGCAAGGACTGTCCATATCTTCCGTCAACATTGTCTCTAGATACCATGCAGGACTTTTAAAATTATAACCAGAATTTTCTTACAATTACATTTTCTAGTTGGTTATTCTGGTGTGTATAGGAATAAAATTGATATTTTCACATTGATTATATCTAGCCACCTCTCTGATTCTCTAACCAATTCTTACAATTTTGAGAGAATTACTGTATATGACCTTGGCTTCTCTTCCAAGTTAAGAACAAATTGAGAAGTAGATGTAGGAGTATGTTAAGATAGGAATGATCACCTTTATTACCAGTAAGCTTCTTTGCAATATATGGATTAGATCTGTAGCTACAATAGGCTCCTTAATACTCCAGTCCAAGATTAACGTACTCAGTCATCGACAGGGCTGGAAAGCTGCAGACTTCTCTTGTGTGCCCTACCCTTGTGAAAATCCTGCAGTAGAGGAGGGGTGCAGTAGAATGCAGTAGAATGAGTACTTCCTAGGGGCAAGCTTGTTCCCCAGGACAGTGGAGAGGAAGGTACTGAGCTATGCAAGTTCCCCAGGACAGTGGAGAGGAAGGTACTGAGCTATGCAGGTCTAGCTCCTTCTCCAAACTCAAAAATTACTCTTTTGGGGGGTGAATGGAAGAGCAAAGAGAGGCCAACAGTTTTATCCTAATGTAGTTACCACCAGGAAGAAACATGAAGCAAATGTCCCTCACATATTAGAGATTTCATTGCATTCTCTCTATTAAAAAAAAACATTGTCCATGACAATACTCTTTCTTCTTGTATAATCCTTATACTTTTTGGTAGTTTTTCCTATCTTATTGCTGTAGCTAGGACTTCTAGAACAGTGTTGAACAGATGTCATTACAGTGTGTCCTTTTCCCTCATTCCTGTCTTTTTTTTTTTAAAGATTTTATTTATTTATTTGACAGAGAGAGATCACAAGCAGGCAGAGAGGCAGGCAGAGAGGCAGGCAGAGAGAGAGGAAGAAACAGGCTTCCTGCTGAGCAGAGAGCCTGAAGTGGGCCTCGATCCCAGGACCCTGAGATCATGACCTGAGCCAAAGGCAGTGGCTTTAACCCACTGAGCCACCCAGGCGCCCTCATTCCTGTCTCTAAAAGGAATATACACGATTGCTGTACCCTCTTGGTAGAAAGCTATTATCAAGTTAGGAAAGTTCCCTTCTGTTCCTGGCTTGAAAAAACAATTATAAATGAGTATTTAATTTTTTAAATTCTTTTTTGCATTAAATGAAATGACAGTATTAATTGTAATAACAGTAACGTGATTTCCCTAATGTTAAAGCGTCCTTAAATTCCTGAGCTAATATGGCTTGTCAGGGAAAGCTTCTTAGAGGCAGGTGCCATCGGTGTTTGTGAAGGGGCACCTGGGTGGCTCAGTTGGTTAAGCGACTGCCTTCGGCTCAGGTCATGATCCGGGAGACCCGGGATCGAGCCCCCTGCTCGGCGGGAAGCCTGCTTCTCCCTCTCTCACTCCCCCTGCTTGTGTACCCTCTCTAGCTGTGTTTCTCTCTGTCAAATAAATTAAAAAATCTTAAAAAAAAAAAGATGTAGTGGGGATGAGAGGTAGGGCAAGGTGAGGGTGCAGGTGGGGAGTATTGTTGCAGGCAGAGGCAACAACAAGTGCAAAGGTCCTGAGTGGTGAAAGAGCTGGTTTGTTTGAGGAACTTCCACAAAGCCAGAATGGCTTCACCTCTCAAGAGAGAGGGAGAGTCTTGGCCCCATGGAGGTAGCCAGTAAAATTCACACAGCCCAGTTAACCTTCTCTTCAGACCTGTAAACTTATCTATCTGATGGAAAACAAATCTCTGCTTCAGAGATTTTTCACTGGATTAAAATGGACTACTCAGCTCTGTATGGCTTAGGTTTCAGGTGGTTCAAATCTCTCTTTTAATTAAATGTGGGCCCTGCCTTTCCTCTATGTGGGTCGTGTCAAGGTTCTTCTCTTGCAGTTTAATGATAGCAGAGAGCAGTTGTTCTCAAAGCATGGTCCCCATGGGAAGCAGGAAATTGTCAGACATGCAGATTCTCAAGCCCTACTTAGACTTTCTGAATCAGACACTTGGGGACTGAGGCCCAGCGAGCCAGCGATCTGGGTTTTAGTGAGCCCTCCAGGTGATTTTGATGTATTTAAGAGTCTGCAAACCATTGGATTAGAGCTTCCTGGAGCTTCCTGAAGTTTCCCGATGTCTAGGAAAGAAGCTGATACTGAGAGACAGCAGGCCTGGGTTCTGGTCCACTTTACCCATTTCTCCAACAAATATGTTTTGAGTGCCTAATGTGTGCCTTGCACTATTTTAGGTCCTAGAGACCCAGAGATGAACAAGACAGAGAAAGTATGATTCTTAAAAGAAAAAAAATTATGGAATTCATATAACAAAATTCACCATCTTAGCCATTTAAAGCCTACGAGCTAGTGGTGGTTAGTACATTCATAATATGGTGCAGCCATCACCACCGTTTAGTTCCAGAACATTTTATGATCTCGAAATGCAACCCTGTACCCACAAAGCAGTGGCTTTTATTCGTCTCTCTCTCTCTGGTCTCTGGCAACCATCAGTCTGCTTTCTATCTCTCTGGATTTACCTATTCTGGACATTTCGTATAAGTTGAATGATACAATATATGGCCTTGGTGTCTGGCTTCTTTCACTTATCATATGTTTTTAAGAATCATCTGGGCTGGGTGCCTGGGTGGCTCAGTGAGTTAAAGCCTCTGCCTTCAGCTCAGGTCATGATCCCAAGGTCCTGGGATCGAGTCCCACATTGGACTCTCTGCTCAGTGGGGAGCCTGCTTCCCTCTCTTTCTCTGCCTGCCTCTTTGCCTGCTTGTGATCTCTCTCTCTGTAAAATAAATAAATAAAATCTTAAAAAAAAAAAGAGTCATCCGGGCTGTGGCGTGTATCATTCCCTGATACAGCTGAGTCACATCCATCATATAGACAGACTACATTTTGTTCATCCTTTCATCAGTTGATGGACATTGGGGTTGCTTCCACATTTTAACTATTGTCAATAGTGCTGCTATGAACAACCCAGCAAGCTTGTTGGTTTTTTTAAAAAATATTTATTTATTTAAGGGAGAGAGAGAGAGAGAGAGAGAGAGAGCGAGCAGAGGGAAGGGCAGAGGGAGAGGGAGACAAGTAGACTCCTTGCTGAGTGAGGAGCCTAATGTGGGGCTTGTTCCCAGGACCCTGAGGTCATGACCTGACCTGAAATCAGAAGTTGGCTGCTTAACCGACTGAGCCACCCAGGTGTCCCCATGTGCAAGGTTTAGTTTGAATATCTGTTTTCCCTTCTTTTGGGAATATACCTAGGAGTAGGGTTGCAGTGTCATATAGGCATTCTATCTTGGAATTTTGAGGAACCACCGACTTTTCCATAGGGGCTGTGCCATTTACATTCTCACCAGCAGTGCGGGAAGGTTCCGATGTCTCCATGTTCTTGCCAACACTGGTTGTCCGTTTTTTTTTGATGATAGCCACCCTAGAAGGTGTGAAGTGGTATGTTGTTGTGGTTTTGATTTGCATTTCCCTAATGACTAATACTGGTGAACATTTGTTCCTGTGTCTATTACCCACTTGCATATCTTCTTGGGAGGAATGTCCAAGTCTTTTGCCCATTTAAAAAGTTGGTTGCTGAAGGGCTGATGTTTATGATGTGCTAGGAGCAGAGCTTACTAAAGGTGGATAGAATCTGGGACACGTTTCTGAGCCTCGCCTGCCACAGTTTCCTCTTCTGTAAAATGGGGGTTAGAACCTGGGGTAAAGGAGGGCTGCAAAGATTAAGGAGGCTGCTGCAGGTACAGTGCTTGGGACTTTGCTGGCACACGCTGGCTCTGGGCTGTGTGACCCATAGCCCTCATATACACCTGAGATGAGACTAACAATAGTAACACAGCAAGAAGTTACCAGAGATTAATGACTGCTGGGAAGAAAATATAACCGTGATGCAACAGAGAGTGACTGGAAGGCTATTTTAAGTTGGATGGACAAGGAAGGCTTTTTGGAGGAGGTGACACTTGAGCTGACACCGGAATGATAGGAAGGAGCCAACTGCATGAGGATTCATGTACCGGAAGAGCTGAGGGAACGGCCAGGGCAGAGATCTTAAGACAGGAACAAGCCGGCCAGTTCAAGGAGCTTCTTGGGAGAAGGACAGGGCTGCTGGGGTGGGGGCCGGGGGTCTGGGCTTTCCCTGCATGGGGGTCTTTGGGGACAGTGCCAGCATGAGAGGATGAGAGCATTGGAGTTAGGAAGCCTGGGTGTCCAGGTCTCTACATGTTATTTAGGAAACAGAACACAAGTGACTTAGCCCATTTGGAAAAGGCCTCCGTTTTCTCATGGTAAAAGTGGGGCTGCTTATTCCTACTTCATGGGTCTGCTCTGAAGCTCAAATGAGATAAAATACAGAGAGACACACACATTTGAAATGATATTAATCACAGGAAGGTGACACCACTAAGCCCCGTGGTCAGGCCAGCAAAGAGCATGGGTGCATTTGAAAATACTTTATCATGGGAGTGGTTGTAGTTCCTGAAGCCGTCTTCACTTCCCTCCTGCCTTCCCACCTTCCTCGAACCTTCCTTCAAAGTCCAGTGCAGGGTGCCTGGGTGGTTCAGAGGGTTAAGCCTCTGCCTTCGGCTCAGGTCATGATCTCAGGGTCCTGGGATCGAGTCCCACATCCGGCTCTCTGCTCAGCAGGGAGCCTGCTTCCCCCTGTTTCTCCACCTGCTTCTCTGCCTATTTGTGATCTCTCTCTCTGTCAAATAAATAAATAAAACCTTTAAAAAACAAAAAAACAAAGTCCAGTGCAGTTGGGCTTTTACAGAGTGCCCCCCCACCCCCCCTGCCCAGCCCATGTGCCAGGCACGAGGCCATGGAGGTGAGCGACAAGGCCTGTGACTTCAAGGAGCCTCAACCCTCTTGTCCACGAGGCTTCCTCCTCTGGAGGCAGTTAGAATGACTGCCTCTCTTCCTGTGTGGCAGCAGCACATAGGGGATGTGGGAGTCCTTGGGGGGTGAAGGAAGTATGGGGAAGGGCTAGGGTTTGGAATCCCAGTCTCCTTCTTACCAGGCAGCGTCCTGGCTACAGGCAGCCCAGTGTCGGTGTTGAGAGCCTTCCAAGTCCAGGCTGTCTGCGCCTCCTGCTGGATCCCCCTCTCACTAGTTACTTCACCTCTCTGTGCCTCAATTTCCTCAACTGTGAAATGGAGGTGGTAGTAGTACTTATGTCACAGGGCTGTGATGAGGCTTTCATATGATAATGTGAATACAGATCAAGCATTGGCAGAATGCCTGGCAGGAAAATGCTGTGTAAATATCTGCTTGTTAAAACAAATAACATCACATTAGCTTCGTGACCTGGGCAAGCCATGTGATGATCAGAGCCTTGCTTTGCAAATCTGCATATTGGGGATCGTGTGAGGCTCTGGTGGGATAAGGCGTGCACAGTGCCTGGCACCGGGGGGAGCCTGCACAAACTTGGACTCCCGTTCCTCCCTCTCAGCCGCATGGCCTGCTGGGACCTTGTCTGTCTTTCCCTCAACTCCTTAAGGCCAGACACAGGCCTTTTCCGTAGTGCGGGGCCGCTACTCTGAGGGCTTTCAGGAAATCTCGGCTCTATGCAACTGGGAAAGGAGGAGAAAGTGGACATGAGATGCTGTGTGTACGTCTGTGTGCTGTGTATGTCTGCGTATGTGTATGGCTGTGTGTGTGTGTGTGTGTGTGTGTGTGTGTGTGTGTGTGTGTGCGTGCGTGTGTGTGCTGGGGCACTGGCCCACGCCAACCCGCACAGAGTTGCTGGGAGGACCCAGCGATCTGACCCAGCCCCGAGCTGGGGGCCGGGCGCCGGGGCTGCGAGGGCCAGGCAGGCCACTAGGGGTCAGTGTGTCTCCGCCGCAGGCGCCGCGGGCTGCCTACCTGATCCGGGCGGGCGTCCACTGACAGTTGCTGACAGTTTTGCAACATCTCCTGCCTACGGTTAAAAAAAAAAAAATTAACGTATCTTTCTCAGTAGCAAAGAAGGGAGCCCAGACAACCGAAATAACAAGCCGACTCTCTTTGCAGGAAAATGCAGAAGGTGGTTAACCCGCCCCGTCCTTCGCATTCCTGGGCTGAAGGACTAAGAATCCAGTTGCGGTTTCTGCTCTGGCTATCTTGGTGCCGCCGAGGGTGCCACGAGGGAAAATCTGCTGAATTCTTCCTTTTCTATTTTCTGCCTGGGCGAGGAGGAGGGCGTTAATGCCTGCTGGCAGTTACATGGAACTGAGATGGATGGTAATGGGGTGTGTTAACAAACAAGGGCAGGAAATAAAGTGTCATATTTTCTGGAGGGCGAACCGCTCCCCGGAGACAGAGCAGCAGGATTCTACAGAGGAGACACTTTGAAGAAAAAAAAAAACCCTGCAAAATCTTCCCCTCCCCCTTCTTTCTCTCCTCTTCCCTCTCTGGTGCCTCTTTGGTGAGACATAAATTCAGTCTCATCCTGGGGCTGGCTAACAGGCAAATAATTGGGCACCAAAAGAAAAAAAAAACAACCCTCACTTAGATTCCTGCTTAGATATTTAGTTATTCCTTTGTCTCAGGCTGAATCTGGAGAAATAGAAGACTCCAGAAGGTGGAGGGAGACTGTAACATCAGAGGGACCTGCCTGGAACCCGGTTTCTGTCTGGGAGCAGTAGCCACCCATCCCCATGCCCCCTGCCTTGCAGATGGGCACTGGAAGAGGCCCTTGATTCCAACTTTGGCAAGGCAGAAAACAGCCTCACCCCTTTTCCTGCGTCCTTGCCACCTTCCACCATGACACTTTCTCTTATTGCTTCTGCAAGGACCCAGGCCCCTTACCTTCCCTGCCTCCTCCCTGCTGTCCCGGCATCACAGGGCTTCTCTGAACAAAGCGCTCTTTGAAGGCCTGGCTGCTATCTCATTCCTGGTATGCCTAGCACCTGGCCCCATGCCTGCTACATTGTTCGTAGGTGCCTGATGTACGTGCTGGTGTCCTGAAGCCCTCTGCTAGGAATAATAATGGCCAATGTTGATGGAACCCATTCCTGGTCCTAAATGCTTCATGTGCTTTTTCTCATTTAATCCTTTCACCATCCTTGTGAGATAGGAGCGAACATGGGGTCATCACCCCCATCATCATCTCCATTTAATCGACTTGGGAGTTGAGTCTCAGAAGAAGAAACTGAGCTGCCCACAGCCACAGAACTGGGCAACCAGATGCGGCCCTGACGATGGGGGGTTGGTGGTGGAGGATCCCTTTGCTACCTGGGAGGTCCCTGCCTCTGTGTGGCGTGTGGGACCCTTGCGTGGCACTGCATGCTTGCTAACTTGTGCTGTTGTCAAGCCGTGTGCTCCTTGAGGCCTGGACTGTGTTTCCAGCATCTCTGTGGCCTTCTGGAGAGAAGAGACCAAAGCAGGGCGGGGTCTGAGTCCTCTGGAAGTGGCTTCCTGGGCTCGGCTTTGCTTTGTACCAAATGTGTCTCCAGGGCCCCTGCTACTGTTGGATGCTGGGGCCAGGCTCTCTGGGTTCCAATTCCACCTCTGCTGCTTACTAACTGGGCCAGTCACTTAACCTCCCCAAATCTTGGCTTCCTCATTTGCAAAATGGGGACAGTGGTAGCACCCACATCATCAAGCTGTGGTGAGGATTCTGTGAGTCCGTGTACTGGTGCTTGGTGTAGACCCCACCTGCCTGTCTGAGACATGCATCCGGAATCTGCATTCTTTGCCGCTGCCTCTGAGCCACATGCTTGCCCCTACAACGTCCACCCAATGTCTCTGGGCCTCACAACTCCCTCTTTTCATTTAAAAAGTAGTCATTCCATTAAAAGCAAACAATATGCCAAACCAACGGCCAACTTGAGCCTTTGAGATGACAGGGGAGAGGCAAACATTTGGCATTCTGCCTTAGCCATCCTCTTCACGTCACTTCTGAACAACACAGAGAGCAACAAGGAATGCCCATATAAGGCCTGGTATTCAATACATTCAGCATATGGCTGCTATGGGTGGACATACGCTTACAATTAATGAAGGCAGCCGGCTTCTCCGGATGGCTATAAATACTCTAGGAAGAGAAACCCAAGACCAGAGGCTCAGGACACCCCGCGCTTCGGCACCAGCTAAGGCTCTTCCTGTGTATGATGCCGCATGACTCGGTACTCGCTCCTTCCTGAGAGCTGGGTGAATCCACCATGGCCACATTTTTGTCACTGTTCCCAGGGGTGTCACCAGATACCTTGTTCTCTAAGACCAGAATGCATGCCATTGAGATTTCTTCAAAAGGTGCCCCAAGGGGAGTGTGGGTTGGGGTGCTCACATTGCTTGGGCTTGATCCTCCTTGTTATCACTCAGGCTCCCCATATCTAGGGAGCAGGTGCTCTACTGTTGAGCGGTATAACAGGTGTGGGGATATTGATGGGTCCCTGTCTCCGTGGAGGGGCCGCCTGATGGAGGGCAGTTAATAGACAAGAAGTACAGTGACACTGAGCACAGTGCAGGAGAAGGCCAGACTACTGTGGAGTTTCTGTGGGGGTGAAGCAGACCCGTGTGGGCTTCCCCACAGTGGCGCTGACCATGCTGAGGGGTGAGGATGGCACAGGAGGAATCTAGGCAGAGAGGGAAGATGCCCTGTTCCAAACTCGTGCAAGCCCCTAAAGGGGAGGAGAAGAGAGGGAAGCCCTGTATGGCTGGAAGGAGAACAGGGCAGGGTCAGTGAGTTGAGGCAAACCTACAGATGTAGGGAGGTTGGGTCATCTAGAGCCTTGGGAGTTGTGTTAAGGATTTGAAGATTCATTACAAGGTAATAGGATATATTTAAAGGAAAATAAAGCAATGGGATTTATGTATATTTTAAAAAGTTGCTTGTACTGAAATGTGGATTGGAGATTAGAGAGAAGCAGAAATGACCCTGGAAGACCAGTTAGGAGCCTCCGTGGTAGGGTTGGCGAGAGCTGTGGGCTGTCTGCAGGAGGGTGGGAGGGATGGAGGGGAAGGTGAACAGATTCTACACTTAGGTGATAAAGTTGATAGGATTGGATGTGCAGGGCAGGGGCAAGGGGGAGAGAGGAATCATGGATGACTCCCAGGCTGTAAGTCTGAGTAACGGGGAAAAGGTTTGGGGCAGAGCACGCTGTATGTTCAATTTTGGGCATATTGAGTTTGAGGTCCTGGGGAAACATGCAGGGTGGGGGTCTGGGTAGGGTCTGAAGTGGGAGGATAGGCTGGGCTGGTGACAGAGCTTGGGAGCCATCGGCTGTGGCTGGCCTTTAAAGGTCCTAAGTGGATGAGGCGGCCCAGCTGAGGGAGCAGGTCGGGCCTGGATGGAGAAAGTGAGTGGCCCTCGGGGAATTGGAGTGGTGGCTAAAGCAAGTGTCGATAGTGAGGTTGGGCTCCCCTGACCCAGTGTGGCATTTGTCCTGATAACCCAGTTTAGGTGGTGAACCAGTTTTTACACTGTTTGGCTTTGGAGGAAATGGCAACGACACGGGCCCTTGGAATCTCAGCCACAGGATGAGAATTGATGGTCATTTTTTAGTCTCTTTGGGGGAGCTGCCTACACTTTGTTGCGACTTATAAGTCACAGGTCCTTTGCTGCTACTTTTCTTTGTTCTGCTGAAATCCCTGCCACCTGGTCTTGCTGGAGCAAGGAACTCTCTCGGGCACTCTTTCTGTTTCTTGGTCCATTCTAGTTCTCCCTAGGCAACCGCTGGGGCAAGGGAGGGATTCCTGATAAAGGAAAGGTTTGTGTGTGGGGGGCCATCTGCTCTTAGCTGGGCTAAGCTTGGGCAGATTCCTGATTCGGTGCTGACCAGGAGTCAGAGCTGCTTTGGAGGGAAGGGTGCATATCGCTTGCAGATTTGAGCATTTAGATGTGTGACCTGACCTTTGCCCTCTTACCTTTACACTCTGATTCTTTTTCCCAGTGGAGGTGATGTCCTCTGCTAGTGCTGTGGGGGATGATTTTAACTGGTAGAGGGACATGACATTAAGCACCATCAAACCACAGAGTGAGAAACTGACTTCATTTTCAATCCTGTTTATGGAAAGGAGAAAAATCCCAGGATGTTTTTAACTTTTACTCATCTTTCCCTTGAACAAATGAGCAG
This sequence comes from Spilogale gracilis, assembly GCA_004023965.1. Lineage (NCBI taxonomy): Eukaryota > Metazoa > Chordata > Mammalia > Carnivora > Mephitidae > Spilogale > Spilogale gracilis. The sequence goes on from PITA01010234.1 coordinate 67,642, forward strand.
GTTCCTGAGGCCAGAAAGAGGCTTCAGCTGGACCCACTCTCTAGTGGGCCTTATTTTAATTGATTTTAATGTTTCCTTCTGTTTTGGGCACAAGCTGCTGGTTTGCTGTCACAGCCGAGGCATGGCTCCATCTCTGTCTTATGGGCTTCTTTGTTGTCTCAGCGAGCCTGGCCTATCCTGACCGCTGCAGCAATGATGTAACCTAGTCTTTCAAAATAAATGTATTAGAGTAATTTTCCACAATTTTACACAGCTATGGCAATACATATAAGGGTTAGAGCATGAGGGGCAAGTGTGGAGAATGATGGATGAGATCATAGAATAAAAAAAAGGTGTGTGTGTGACCTCATTAGGGTGATCAGCCAACTTAATTTTCCTGGGCTTGTGTTTCTAGGAGGTGGGGCTTTCAGCTTTAGAACCGGGAAAGTCCCAGGCAAACCGGGATGACTGATCAGCCTCATTCTACCCAAAACGAACTGATCCTCTTCGCCTGTCTGTCTTAATCAGGGTGGAGTGGCTGATGTGCACTTACTCAGCAGAGTCTCCAGGGGGCGCTGGGTCAGATGAGGGAGTCAGTGCGTCTTGCCAAGCCTTGCCTACACAAGGCGGTTTAAGTCTCTCACCCCATGGACGAAGAAACTGAAGATAGTAAAGTGACCGATTTGTGGCTGGTGGCACAGACTGTAAGTGGACAAAGGCAGAATAGAACCACACCTGCTCCGGTTAACTTGCTACCTCTGGATCCTCAGCTAGAGCTCATTGTGCTAATCTGTCCTTCCCTCCATTACCTCTGTCAGCTTTCAGATGCTTCTATAATCACGTCCCTGCTATGAACAATTAGAGGGCATTTATTAAGTGTAAGAAACTGTCATAACAGCTTTCTATATATTGGTTATTGATTTTCGCCACAACTCTATGAAGTCGGTGCTACTGTTATCTCATTAACCCACAAAGAAATGAGGCGTCAGAGAAGTGAAGTCACCTGCCCAAGGCCATTGGCTAGGAAGCAGCAGAAGCAAGACTTGGAACCCACGCGGTCTGACTCAGGAGTCCATGCACATAACCAGCAGACTACCCTGCCCCTGAGCTGGTGGGCTTGACCAACCTTGCTTATTTTTTATTTTTAAAGATTTTATTTATTTGAGAGAGTGCACATGCAAGCAGAGAGGCAGGCAGAGAGGGAATGAGAGAACCTCCAGCAAACTCAGCACTCAGTGGGGCTGGATCTTACAACCTTGAGATCATGACCTGAGCTGAAATCAAGGGTCACATGCTCAATTGACTGAGCCACCTAGGCATGCACCCCTCAACCTTGCGTATTTGAGATGGCGAGCTCCCAGAGGGCCATGGCCCAGGTCACATGGTGTGGTGTAGCAGAAAGTGTTCAGGTGTAAGCATCTGGAGATTGGACTTTGAATCCTGGCTCCAGCATTCATTTAAAATGCCTGGGCCTCACCTTAATTGTGTGTAAAATAGAAAGAAAACCACAAATAATAATCTGTCTGTTTTTTTCTACTAGATTGTTGTAAGGGTCACAAACAAATAAGTGTGTGTGACAGGGCTTTGTGAACAGCAGACCACAGAACAGATAGGGTGAGTTTCTAAGCTAGGCAGACAGTGGCCCACTGAGATGCTTGTTAAAGGCACCGTAATGGTGGGCAAGCCTACCGTGAAAAGGCAGTGGGTGGGCTCACCAGAAAGGCCCTGGTTGAAAGTCTGTATAGCAGGGACATAAACAGTAGGTGCTCAGTAACACTGATGCAGTGACAAAGGAAAGCGAGAGCTGGAAAGCAAAGTGTGGGGGAAACAATGATGGAAGGCAAACGGACCTGGTATCCCGTGGCTCGTATGCTCTCTGCTTCCCAGGCCAGGAAACCACCAGGCACTCAGAGTGCCCCAGACATCTGCACGGGCTCAGCCCGAGTTTTTTCCCAGCTCGGTCCTTACCTACGGGGTGGGCTGGGGACCTCTCAGATCTTCAAGTGTCTTCTCTCGCATTCAGGGTGGCCAAGATCAGATGAAATAACACCCCCAAGGGCTCCGTACAGTGTCCAACACTTGGGAATCTCTCAGTCAATATTGGCGATTATGATTAGTGGTGGAAGGACCTGTTTTAAAGCGAACCAATAGTCAGCACAGGGAAGATGCTGATTTGCGTTGCTCCGTCTCCACTGGGACGCTGAAAAGAGCTGGTGAGGAAGTCGTGAACTGTCCTTCTGATTGCAGAAGCCCTGGCATCCTGCCTGGAGGCGGAGGGCTGCCTTTCAAGACTCCAACAGCCTGTATTTGATTCCAGCCCACCCTCTGGGTCCGAGTATCTCTTTAGCTAATCCTTTAACTCTTGGAGCTTTAGTGAGGGGTTACTGGAGACAGGAATGAGGGTTTCCACATAGATACCTTGCTGCTTCCCTTCAAAAACAAAATGCCCCGGGTGCTAACAAAGTGTCTTTCAGACAGCAGAGGCACAGGGCACGCAGCGGACAGGGTGAGTGCTGGTTTCCCATTCCTGGCAGCAATGGCCGGCCACCTCGCCCCCTCCCCACGCCCTGTTATCTACAGGGATTGGAAAACAGTATCGGAACAGGCCCCATCTGTTCCCGAAGTTATGGAAGAATACTCATGTGATACATTTACAGGGTCACCGGAAGACCCTCTAATTTTCTGGGAAATGACAAGGCGTCTGTGGCTACGTTGTGTAAAATTTCCTCTTTTACACCCTAGTTACATGCCATGGACTATTTACTTGGAGTCTGAGGGTATATTTACCATTCAGGCAACATCACAACCCGTCAAAGAAATCTAGTCAGAGTAGGATGTGTTGGGTGTCTCGCCTTTCTAAAAATGATACTTTTTTTTTTTAATAAATCTTTTTAGGTGCTATGTTCACAGTGCAAATAGCTCAGGAAAGCCACTGGTAAGGAGTCAAAGTTTAAGTCAGGGCAGACGTCTTGCATGGAAACAAGACCCAACCCAATAGCTCTGCCAAGAAAAGAGGCTGGCTGGGCATTGGATTCCTCTGTAGTGTTCCCCTCAAAGCCAATTATTGATATATTGATCTGCTGAGAAGGCACCTCGAGGGTTCCAAGCCTCAGTGTGTCATTCAGAGCAGACTTCGGATAACCACACGGTATAGAGAAGTTGCCTCCAAAGTCAATAGCTGAAGGAATGCTTTGGGGAGAGATTGAAGAACATGTTTTTCCAAATTTAGAACCCACTCACATTTCGTGGGTTCTGAGATTAATACTGAACTTGAACATAAAGTTCTGGCAAGATATAATTTCCTGATTCAAAACAAGATGCTGTCCAAGGGAGCCTGCAGAGGTGTCTTGGAAGTCCTCGGCCTCTTGCAAAACGGCCAGCTTGAGGATTCAGATGTGAATGAACCGGGCCCAGCCTGATTCCCTTCCCCTTGAGCTCCATGTGGCTTTTTGAATTAAACGGTGGTAGTTGGGGTGGAGGATTGTGGAGTGTAGGAAAGAACTCTGGAAAAAGTGTTTTTGAGGTTTTGCTGACCCGAAGATGTTTGAAAATGAGTTTGAATCCTTCTGCCAGGTCCTGACAGTCCAAGAATCTTGCAGACTCTGTTTTTGGTCTGATAACAAATTCCCAAGAGGAATTTTTGGAGAACAGAGGGGACATGAAGCCTCCCCCACATAAGGACAGCCACCCTGGGGGCTCTGCCTGCCTGTCTTTATCATAACACCTCATCCTTAGGATTGATCTTATGTGGTCCCTCCTCCCCAGGAGGAGAAGGAATTGCTGTCTTGCAAAAGTTTGGGCCCCGAGCTTAGGCTCCCACAATTGTGTGGCCCTATACACTTTTTCTAGATTCTCTGATCATGTCACTTCTAAGCTTAAGGTCTTTGCAATGATAGCTTCAATTCCATGGTCCTTAGCATGGCCTACCTGATCCTTTCTGGGCTTGCCCCTGTCCATCTGCCTCTTAGGTGTCTTTCTTCCTGCCCTGCTGACCTCCTTGGTTCTTTGGCTCTCCAGCCCTGCTGACCCCCAGCACCATGAAAGCCAGAGCTGACTTCTCTGCCCTTCTCATTTGTTCTCCTAGAAAGAGCCTCCTCCTAGCTCCCTCTTTACCCAAGAGTGCTTCCCGGAACCCAGCCGTCTTCTGGGCCACCTCACACAGGCATCCTGAACTTATCCCATGGTAGTGTCCATCACTGTCTGATTCTAGCAGCCTATTTACATGTGTGCCAAGTTGGAGCATGTTATAGTCACCAGATGCTGGGCACAGCCAACTGTCCTGGGTATGTCATAGTAAGGAGTGAGGGCTAGATGACACTTCCAGGGGCCTCTGCGCTCGGGAGAGTCCCATCTTCATAGCTTGGGCTTTTGGAAAGTGGAACATTACTGTGGGAAACAAGCACGCTGGTGGAAGGCTATAGAGTGTGGGGCAGAATCCTTCACCAGGACTCCTTGGGGCTTCAGTAAAGTAATTGAATCTACAAAATCAGTACAGGAATTGTATTTCCTTTTTTTTTAATATTATATATATTTATTTGACAGAGAGAGAGATTGCATGAGGGAACACAAGCAGGGGGAGTGGGAGAGGGAGAAGCAGACTTCCTATCGAGCAGGGAGCCCGATGCAGGGCTCATGATCCTGGGATCATGATCTGAGCAAAAGGCAGACCCTGAACAACTGAGCCACCCAGGAACCCCTGGAATTGAATTTCCTGTAGAAAATGGTAGAGGGGCCTAGGGCCTCATCCTAATGGACTCAAGACCACATTGGGATCAGGATGAAACTTACTGCAGACAGGGTCAAGAGGAAGAAAGAATTTGCATGAACTGTTGGGAAGAGGTCTGGATTCTCAAGGTTATGAAATTGGGAATTTGAGCTATGGGTAACACTTGTTTGTCTTGCCATTGGACTATGAGCTCCTTGGGGGCAGAGAGTATGGCTCATGCATTTCCAGATCCCCAGTGTCTAACATAATACCTGGCACATAGCACATGGGGCTCAGTGGCTCAGTGAATAGTTTTTGGATGAATGGATAGATGGGTGGGTGGATGGAAAGAAGAAAGGATGGAGGGATGGATGAATGGGTGGGTGGGTAGATAGATGGAGGGAGAGATAAGTGGAGGGGTAGATGGATGGAAGAAATGACAGATAAGTAGAAGGACAGATGGATGAATGGATGGATGGATGGATGGATGGATGGATGAGTGGGTGGCTATTCCAAACATGGAGACAGACTAGTTGTGATTTTTCCTCTGCCTTGGATGACTTTCCTCATCCTCCTCATTCCTCGGCTGGCTGACTTGAAGTCATCCTTTAGAACAGAGACTTTGAAGCAAAGGGAGCAGTGTTGGGCAGCCCCCGAACGTGAGCGTCCCCCGTGCGTGTGGGCGCCCCCGAGCGTGTGGGC
>PITA01010235.1:0-25931 GCA_004023965.1 Spilogale gracilis
CGAAACAACAGAGATTTTGAGCACAGAAACAAACTGAGGGACTTGGAGGGAGGGGGGTGGAGGGATGGGAGAGCCTGGTGGTGGGTACTGGGGACACCTAAAGCGGGGAGCACTGGGTGTGGGGAATGGGGAATGAATCTTGAAACACTGGAAAAAAAATTTAGTAACAATAAAAAAAAAAAAATTAAAAAAAAAAAAAGAAAAAAAAATAACATTAATAAGATCAGATCGTTCTTTCCTTAAACCTCATTGTTGTAATTTTCTCTTTTCTCTCTAACATCCTTAAAGAGGAAAATTCATTGTGTTACTCTGGGTCTATGTTTGGAGGCAAATATTTTACACACTATAATAAGGATATTTTATAGTATGTAATCTATTTGGATGCTACAGTATTCAGTGTTTACTTAAAAAAAAAAAAGACTTTCCCTAAGACATTCTTTATGAATTTCAATTTAAATTATTCCCTTCCTTTCTGACTCTTCTCTGTACTTTAGAGGTTGGAATCTTTTATTCTTTTTGTTAAATACACTTCTTTTAAATATATGTATCTTAATGATGATGATGATGATGATAATAACCAACGGCTACTGAGTAAATTCTCTGTTCTAGGTGATTCATGTATATTTTCTGTAACTTCAGAACAGCATAAGCTAACTCTAACAAACAGACTTAGAGATTGGGTCAAATTACTTTTTTAAAAAATACTTTATTTTCTGTTTTCAGTGTTCAAAGATTCATTGTTTATGCCTCACACCCAGTGCTCCATGCCATACATGCCCTCAATACCCACCACCAGGCTCACCCATCCCTCTGCCCCCTCCCTTCCAAAACCCTTAGTTTGTTTCTGAGTCCAGAGTCTCTCATGTTTTATCTCCCTCCTTGATTTACCCCAATTCACATCTCCTTTCCTTCTCCTACTGCCCTCCATATTACTCCTTATGCTCCACAAGTAAGTGAAACTATATGTTTGACTTTCTCTGCTTTCTCTGTTTATTTCACTCAGCATAATTTCCACCTGTCCGGTCCATGTTGCTACTAAAGTTGAGTATTCATCCTTTCTGATGGAGGTGTAGTATTCCATTGTATATATGGCCATATCTTCTTTATCCACTTGTCTATCGAAGGGTCCCTTGGCTCCTTCCACAGTTTGGCGATTGTGGCCATTGCTGCAATGAACATTGCAGTACATATGGCCTTTCTTTTCCTTACACTGTATCTTTGGGGTAAATACCCAGTAGTGCAATTGTAGGGCCATATGGTCACTCTATTTTTATTTATTTATTTATTTTTTATTGTTACTTAAATTTTTTTTTCCAGTGTTCCAAGATTCATTCCCCATTCCCCACACCCAGTGTTCCATGCTTTAGGTGTCCCCAGTACCCACCACCAGGCTCTCCCATCCCTCCACCCTGCTCCCTCCAAGTCCCTCAGTTTGTTTCTGTGTCCAAAGTCTCTGTTGTTTCGTTTCCCTCCCTAGATTACCCTAGTTCCCATTTACTTTCCTTCTCCCACTGTCCCCCAGGTTACCCCCATGCACCACAAGTAAGTGAAACCATGCGATACCTGACTTTCTCTTCTTGGCTTATTTCACTCAGCATAATCTCTTCCAGTCCAGTCCATGTTGCTACAAAAGTTGGATATTCATCCTTTCTGATGGAGGCATAGTATTCCATTGTATATATGTACTACATCTTCTTTATCCATTCATCTGTTGATGGGCACCTTGGCTCTTTCCAGAGTTTGGCGATTGTGGCCAAACTGTGATGATCATTGGTGTACATAGGGCCCTTCTTTTCACTACATCTGTATCTTTGGGGTAAATGCCCAGTAGTGCAATTGCAGGGTTGTAGGGTAGCTCTATTTTCAATTTTTTAAGGAATCTCCACACTGTTTTCCAAAGTGGCTGCAGCAACTTAAATTCCAAAACAAAGCTGGGGGCATCATGCTGCCTGATTTCAAGCTTTATTACAAAGCTGTCATCACCAAGACAGCATGGTACTGGCACAAAAACAGACATGTAGACCAATGGAACAGAATAGAGAGTCCAAATATGGACCTGCAACTCTATGGTCAAATAATCTTTGACAAAGCAGGAAAAAATCTTCAGTGGAAAAAAGACAGTCTCTTCAATAAATGGTGCTGGGAAAATTGGACAGCTACATATAGAAGAATGAAACTAGTCCATTCTCTTACATCCCCACAACGGTAAACTCGAAATGAATGAAAGACCTCAACGTGAGGCAGGAATCTATCAGAATCCTAGAGGAGGACATAGGCAGTAATCTTTTTGATATCAGCCACAGCAACTTCTTTCAAGACATGTCTCCAAAGGCAAAGGAAAGAAAAGTGAAAATGAACTTTTGGGATTTAATCAAAATAAAAAGCTTCTGCACACCAAAGGAAACAGTCAACAAAATAATGGGTTAAGTTACTTAAGGAATGTTACACTTGTATGTATATGAGTTATGTAGATTAGAACTCACGTCTATGTTACTTTAAAATACAAATTCTTACTGCTAATTCATGCTGCCTTAAATAAATGTGGGACAATTATAAAATAAGAATGAAGAGTCTTCATTAAAAAATATGGGAATAAAAATTATTTGGTTGAACATGAAAATGAAGAGAAGTCATGAAATTAAAAGTTACTATTCTATAACAACTATTCCATTATTCTGTACCACCTTGTATTATTCCATGCTATTGTAAATACTATGAATGATTTTGAATCATTTTATATACATGTGTAATGTAATTGAGATATGATTTTTCTGAGAGCAAATAACAGTCTCCTGGTATGTATATTCAAATGATAAAACAATAAATTGCATTTGAAATTGAATTAACATTATGTAACAATACATTCACCCTATTCCCTTTTTGGTCTTTGTGTCAGTATACCATGTTTTATGGTCTTTTACTATTTGGTTTCATTATTATCAAAACTTTAATTCTTTTAAAGAACCAGCTCCTAGTTTCATTGATTTGTTCTATTGTTATTTTGGTTTGTACTTTATTGATTTCTAGTTTAATCTTTATTAATTCTCTTTTCCTACTCGGTTTAGGCTTCATTTGCTGCTCTTTCTCCAGCTCCTTTAAGTATAAGGTCAAGTTGTGTATTTGAAAGTTTCTTGAGAAAGGCTTGTTTTGCTCTAAATTTACTTCCCTCTGAGGACTGCTTTTGCTGCATCCTAACGGTTTTGAAGAGTTGTGTTTTCATTTTTATTTGTTTCCGTCAATTTTTTAAAAATTTTCTTTGATTTCCTGGTTGACCCATTCATTCTTTAGTAGCATGTTCTTTAACCTCCATGTTTTTGAGTTCCTTTTTGGGAATTTCCTCTTGGGATTGAGTTCAGGTTTCAAAGCATTGTGGTTTGAAAAAAAAAACTTTATTTTAGTAAACTAAATGTAAATGTGCTATTTATTATTTTTATTTTAATCTTTTAATTTCTCTCCATATTTTATAAATTAATCAATTAAACAGCAATTCATGTCAAAGCCAGTAAACTATCTGATTAAGAATATGCTACTAGTATAATAAAGAACTGCCAATGTCCAACAATTCACATCTTAAGGAACAGGTATATGATAAAATGCTGAACATCATCCAGCAACAGGAAAATGCAATCAAAATCACAATGAGATATAACCTCACACCAGTCAGAATGGATAAAATTAACAAATCAGGAAATGACAGATGTTGGTGAGGATATGGAGAAAGGGGAACCCTCTTACACTGTTGGTGGGAATACAAGCTGGTGTAACCACTCTGGAAAACAGTGTGTCGGTTCCTCAAAATGTTGAAAATTGACCTACCCTATGACCCAACAATTACACTGCTCGGTATTTACACTAAAGATACAAAGGTAGTCATCCAAAGGGACACCTGCACCCCAATGTTTATAGCAGCTATGCCCAAAACAGCAAAAGTATAGAAAAAGCCCAGATTTCCATTGACAGATGGATGGATAAAGAGGTTTGGTATACATATATACAGTGGAATACTACTTAGCTGTCAAAAAATAAAATTTTGCCATTTGCAACAATATGGATGGCACTAAAGGATATTATGCTAAGTGAAATCATTCAGAGTCATTCAGAGAAAGACAGTTATCATATATCTCACTCATATGCAGAATTTAAGAAATGAAACAGGATCATAGAGGAATGGAGGGAAAAATAAAACAAGACAAAATCACAGAGGGGAACAAACCGAAAGAGATTCTTTTTTTTTTTTTTTTAAGATTTTATTTATTTATTTGACACAGAGCGAGAGATCACAAGTAGGCAGAGAGGCAGAGAGAGAGAGAGGAGGAAGCAGGCTCCCTTCTGAGCAGAGAGCCCTGTCCGGGCCTCGATCCCAGAACCTTGAGATCATTACCTGAGCTGAAGGCAGAGGCTTAACCCACTGAGACACCCAGGTTCTTACCATAAGAGAATCTTTTTTTTTTTTTTAAGATTTTATTTATTTATTTGACAGGGAGAAACAGCTAGAGAGGGAACACAAGCAGAGGGACTGAGAGAGGGAGAAGCAGGTCTCCAGGTCTCCAGGATCATGACCTGAGCCGAAGGCAGCTGCTTAACCAACTGAGCCACCCAGGCGCCCCTACCATAAGAGAATCTTAATCATAAGTATCAAACTGAGGATTGCTGGAGAGGTCCTGGTTTAGGGCATGGAGTAATTGCACGATGAGCATTTAGAAGGGCGCATGATGTAATGAGCACTGGGTATTATGTAAGACTGATAAATCACTGGTCTCCCTCTGAAACTAATAATATATGTTAATTAATTGAATTTAAATAAAAAATTTATAAAAGGTAAATAAAATTTTAGACTTTTATGTCCTCACTTAAGATCAACATATTATTTTCAGGATTTTTTAACAAAGGTAAAAAATCAGAAGAACTTCATGGCTCATTAGTAAGTGTTTATTTATATCAATATATGTGACTATATCTCATTTCAAATATTAGCAGTGATGTCAATGGTAAATTCTAAATAATGTTTCAGGTAGGTGGGTTATTGGTTTGATGCTTCCTACTGCTCCTTGAATTGTATTTTTTTTAATGAAATGTCAGAACCTATCTTTGTTGTTGTTGTAGTTTTTTTTTTTAATTTCAAGTTTTTATTTAAATATCAGTTAACCTATAGAGTAATATTCATTTCAGGACTAGAATTTAGTAATTCATCACTTACATATGTTACCCAGTGGTCATCACAACATGTGCTCTCCTTAATACTCATCACCCATTTAACCCGTCCCACACCCACCTCCTCTCCTCTGTCAACCCTCAGTTTGTTCTCTATAGTTAAGTGTCTGTTTCATGTTTGCCTCCCTCTGTCTTTTTTGCTGTTTGTTTTTTTGATGAATTTAAAATATAGCACATGTTCCCTGTGCTTTCAAGAGGCATACAAAAACTAATATTCAACATTGAAATCAAATTTACTTCTTAAATTTGTATTTAATTAGTCAGTGAATGTTTATAGATTACTGACATGAATTGTGTTATATTTGAGATGGAGAGGGAGAGAAAGTAGTCATAACAAGATAAGGCATTAGTTTCTTCTGATGAGAAACCACAATTGCTAGGGGTAAAAAGACACACATAATAATAAAAAGGTAGTAGTGGTATAATAAAGGTATAAACGGGATTATGTGGGAACAGAGGAATAATCGCATTAGGAAGATTCAGATAAGACTTCCCAGAGGAGATGACATTGTATGTAGATCTATAGGGTGAGTAGGATTTTTACCCAGAAGGTGAAACAGAGATATGCATATATCTAGGATTGGGAAAACACAGTAGAGTTCTATTGTTTGCATTGGTGTGTAGAATCACTATAAACACAACTGCTACTAATATTAACTAATATAGGAGTATTATATTAGTGAATCAAATACAGTACATGGCAATGCTTCTAGTGATAGGATTTTCTAAATGATAATTCTGGGTAAAATTATGAACAAATAAAATATAATCCTTTCTTGGTTTATATTTTAGTTGTATTCTTAGAAAAATCTGTATTTATTAGAGCTATACAAAATGTGTATAACAGAGGTAGGTTCTAAGCTCACAGAATTACAAATAGGATTTTTACATCTTTTTATTAGTATTTGTATATTGAAAGTTGTACTGGACTCTCCTCTTCTTTGCAGTACCTCTAGCATTTCTGGTCTCCATGAACCAAATGACATCGCTGTTCCTTCATCATACGAAAACAAAGAACACTTCAACAAGTGACCAGAATTCCCTCTAAGAATACTGCTCCACATTGATAACCATCTCAACAGAATAATTACAATAATAGAACTAACAAAAATTCTTAGAGAAGTGAAAATAATGTATATAAACCATTTCTTTATCTTTCCAAGCAGAGTGTCAGTAGATACCATTTAACAGTATAAATTATCTATAATATCATGTTAGTTTTTGTCTGTTTGCTTCATCTGGTCTTTGTTCCCTTTCTCTTTTGTCTTTCTTTTAGATTGGCTATTTGTTTTGGGCACCTGGTTAGTTCAGGAAGCCTCTGCCTTTGGCTCAGGTCATGATCTCAGGGTCCTGGGATCAAGGCCTGCATCTGGCTCTCTGCTCAGCAGGGAGCCTGCTTCCTACTCTCTGCCTGCCTCTCTGCCTACTTGTGATCTCTCTCTGTGTCAAATAAATAAAATGTTAAAAAAAATAAATAGATTGGCTATTGGTTTTAATTTCATTTTATCTTCACTTTTGACTAATTCATAACTTTTTTATAGTTTTTGGCTTTTCAGTATATATTTTTAACTTATTATTGTTCATCTACTTTCAAACAATATTATAGAACTTTATATTTAGTTTAGGAAACTTAAAACAGCATGCTTCTGATTCCTCCCTCCCATCTTCTGTGCTACTCTTGCTACTTATTTGAGTTCTACCTGTGGTATAATCTCATAATACATGACTACTATTTTCTCTTTAGATAGTCATTTATTATCTGGGGTATTAAAGATAAGAATATTTCTATTTTCCTTCATTTATAATATTTTGAGAGTCTTTAATTTATTTTGTAGATCTTAGCTTATATCTGTTATTTTCTTTAGGCCGGAAGACCTTTCTTTAACATATTGTATAATACCAGATTGCTGATAATGAATTCTCTCATCTCTTGTTTTCCTCAAAATACCTGCATTAATTTTTTAAAACTGGTTTTCTTTCAATAATTTAAAGATGTCATTCTCTTGATTTCTTGTTTGTACAGTTTTTTATGAGTAGTGCACTACAATTCTGTAATTTTTATCTGAGTTCCTTTGCACATGATTTGTATTTTCATATATGATACATAAAGTTTTAAAAATAAACATTTTGCTTGGTTCTCCTTGAGCCTCGAGCTGGATATTTTTCATCAATTGTGGAAAATCTTAGATGTTATGTCTTCAGATAGTTCTTCTGCCCCATTCTCTCTCATCTCCTTTTGACACTTTAGTTTTATATATATATAATGCTTTGTATAGTTTTATTATATAATTTTATATATAGTTTTATATATATGAAACTAAATATATATATATTTATGTATATATATACGTATATGTGTATATATATGTTAGATCATTTGATATTCTACAGCTTTTGGATGCCATGTTTTTCTTTTCCTTTTTTATGTTTATGTTTATGTTTGTTTTATTTCTATTGATCTAGATTTACTAATTTGTTCCTCTTCTGTGTCAAGTTTACTGATGAGTACATTGAAGGAATTCTTCATCTCTGTTACTGTATTTTTTAGTTTTAGCATGTCTTTTTGGCTCATTATTGTAGTTTGCATCTCTCTGCTGAAATTTCCCATTTTTTGGGTGCATTTTGTCCTTCTTTTCCACCAGAGGCTTTAGCATATTAGTCTTAGTTATTTAATTTAAAAATATTTATTTACTTATTTTAGTGTTGGTGTGGTATAGGGAGAGAGAGAGAGAATCCCAAGTAAGCTCCATACCCAGCTCAGAGCCCCATGCAGGGCTCCTTCTCATGACCCTGAGATCATGACCTGAGCTGAAACCAATAGTTGGACATTCAACCAGCTGAGCCACCCACGTGCCCCAGTCTTAGTTATTTCAATTCATTGTCTGATAATTCCAGTGTGTAGTCATTTCTGAATCTACTTCAATTAATTGCTCTTGGCAGTAGGTTGTTTTTTCTTGTTTTTTTTGTTTGTTTGTTTGTATGTTCCACAATTTTGCATTGTGTATTTGATTCCTAGTGTAGATCAGTAGGCAATGATAGAAATACTGTTTATCACTGGAAATGTGGATACACCTCTTCTGGTCATTTGTGTGAGGGCTTATGTCAACTTAGTCAACAGTTAAGCTGGGTTAAGTTTCATTGTTTTTATGGTTATCTTGAGTTTATCACTGGCTTCAGATTCTTCTTGAGTTACTTTTTCTTTAACATTTTAATTAATTTATTTCTTTATTTTTAACATTGAAAAAATTAAATTCCAGTAAGATTAATGTGTAGTGTTATATAATTTTCAGGTATACAATATAGTGATTCAACAATTCTATCCATTACTCAGTGCTCATCATCATAGTAAGTGTACTCTTAATCCCCTTCACCTTTTTTTTTTACCCTCCCTTTCTCCCTTCTGTTAGTCATCAGTTCTCTGTATTTAAGAAACTGTTCTTTTGTCTCTTTTTTCCTTTATTCATTTGTTTTGTTTCTGAAATTCCACATATAAGTTAAATCATATGGTATACATCTTTCTCTGATTTTTCTGTGCGTAGCATTATATACTCTAGATCCATCTATGTTGTTCCAAAGGTAAGGTTTCATTCTTTTTTATTGCTGAAAAATATTCTATCTATATATCTGTTTATCTGTCTATATATCACATGCTCTTTATCCATTCATCTGTTGATGGACACTTGGGTTGCTTCCATAATTTGGCTATTGTAAATTATGCTGCAATAAACATAAGAGTGTATATATCTTTTTGAATTAGTGTTTTGTATTCTTTGGGGAAATATCCAGTAGAGGAATTACTGAATCATATAGTAGCTCTGTTTTTAATTTTTGAGGAACCTCCATACTGTTTTCCATAGTGGCCATCCCAGTTTGTATTCTCACCAACAGTACATGATAGTTCCCTTTTCTCCACATTCTTGTGAACACTTGTTTCTTGTGTTTTTGATTTAACCATTCTGACAAGTGTGAGGTGATATTTCAGTATGTTTTTGATTTGCATTTTCCTGATGATGAGTGATGTTGGGCCATCTTTACATGTGTCTGGAGGTCATTTTATATCTTATTTGGAGAAATGTCTGTCCATGTCTTGTGCCCATTTTTAAATTGGATTATTTGTATCTTAAATTGGATTATTTGTGCTGGTTTTTGTTCTCTAAGTTCCTCAGATATTTTGGATAGTAACCCATTATTATATATGTTATTTGCCAATATCTTTACCCATTCAGTATTCTTTTAGTTTTGTTGGTGATTTTCTTTTTTGTGTAGAAGCTTTTTATTTTGATGTAGTCCCAAGGTTTGTTTTGGCTTTTATTTCTTTTACCTGAGGAGACATATCTAGAAAAATGTTGCTATGGCTGATGTCAGAGAAATTGCTGCCTGTACTCTATTTTAGGATTTTTATGGTTCCAGATCTCATATTTAGGCCCTAAGTCCATTTTGATTTTATTTTTGTGTATGTTGTAGGAAGTCCAATTTCATTCTTTTGTATGTAGCTGTCCAGTTTTCTTAAAACCCTTCATTGAAGAAACTGTCTTTTTCCCATTGCATGTTCTTGTCTCCTTTGTCAAAGATTAATTGACCAAATAATCATGGATTCATTTCTGGGCTCCTTATTCTGTTCTCTTGATATATATATCTGTTTTTGTGCTGGTATCATACTGTTTTGATTACTATACCTTTGCAGTATATCTGAAATCTGGGATTGTGATTCTATTTTTGTCTTCTGTTTTCAAGATCGCTTTCGCTGTTCAGGGTATTTGCTGGTTTCACACAAATTTTAGAACTGTTTGTTCTAGTTCTGTGAAAAATGTTGTTGGTATTTTGGTAGGGATTACACTCAATCAGTAGATTGCTTTGGAAAGTACAGGCATTTTTTTTTTTAAGATTTTATTTATTTATTTGACAGAGAGAAACACAGCTAGAGAGAGAACACAAGCAGGGGGAGTGAGAGAGGGAGAAGCAGGCTTCCACCGACCAGGGAGCCTGATGTGGGGCTCAATCCTGGGACTCTGGTATTATGACCTGAGCCAAAGGCAGTCGCTTAACCAACTGAGCCACCCAGGCTCCCCAGTATAGGCATTTTAGCAATAGTTCTTTTTCCAACCAATGAGCATGGACTCTGTCTTTCCATTTATTTGTATCGTCTTTAATTTTTTTCATCAGTGTTTTATGGTTTTCACAGTACAGGTCTTATATCTCCTTGATTAATTTTATTACTGTGTGTCTTATTATTTTTGGTATAACTGTAAATTCAGGTTGTTTTTTTAATTTCTTTTTCTGCTACTTAATCAGTGTTGTATAGAAATGCATAGGTTTCTGTATATTGATTTTGTATCCTGTGACCTCACTGAATTCATTCATGAGTTCTAGTATTTTTTTTTTTGGTGGAGTTTTTTGGGGTTACCTTATTCCCGAGGGAAAGGGCTAGAGTAATTGAGTATTTTTCCCTCATTCGTCTGCTCTACCCTAAACTTTTGTCCTTTGCTGGGTACTCCTGCCGCAGACAGGGTTTATTTCCATGCTCTCATCTTATCTCTAGCAGTAGATTACAGTTATTTTTTAGTGTTTGCTATTTTAGTATTGAGGGAACAGGAGTATTTCTGTTGTTTTGGTCTAGCCTAAGACAGGACCTAACCTTAGGCAGGCCCTATATGCTGTGGTCTTGGGGTGGAGTTTTTTCAATGATTGCATCTGTCTTCCCTCTGATCTCTGCCTTGAAACATTGATGGGTCTTGTGTGAGACATCCCCTCCTCCAGGTATAGATGATATTTTCTTTTGCTGTTCCTCCTCCTATTTGGAGTCTTATTTGTACACTAGGGTTTTAAGGTTTGCTATTTGTCCTTCAGTGGCCTTTTTCTTCTTGATAAGGGAAAAGGATATTGGTGGGGCTTCATGACTTTTCTATAACAGAAGCTCCTCCCTTTCTCCATTCCTGCATTACAGTGAAAGGCATTTTGTAGTTTTCTGCCCTGCCCCTATTCTTTTTCATAAACACCTGATGGAGGAATATATAGAAGAGTCAGTCTGTCAGTGAGTGTGAATTTCCTTTCAATTAGCTAACATATAGTACATCATTAGTTTCAGATATAGTGTTCAATAATTTATCAGTTTTCTATAATACCCACTTCTCCTCACATCACTTAACCTGCTTAATGCCTGTCAGCCAAATACCCCATCCCCCAACCCATCTCTCTTCCATCAACCCTCAGTTTGTTTCCTATAGTTAAGAGTCTCTTATGGTTTTTATCCCTCTCTGATGACTTCCCATTCAGTTTTCCCTCCCTTCCCCTATGATCCTCTGCACTGTTTCTTGTATTTCACATATGAGTGAAACCATAGGATAATTATCTTTCTCTCATTGACTTATTTCACTCAGCATATTACCCTCCATTTACATCCTTGTGAATGGACATTGCTGCTATGAACATTGGAGTGCAGGTACCCCTTTGGATTACTACATTTGTATTTTTGGGGTAAATACCTAGTAGTGCAACTGTTGAATTGTAAGGTAGCTCTATTTTCAACTTTTTAAGGAACCTCCATACTGTTTTCCAGAGTGGCTGTACCACCTTGCATTCCCTCCAATAGTGTAATATAACTTCTGTGTTAATTCAGTAGTTCTCAAATTATTTCTGGCTGTGGAACATTAGGAAATTATAATGCTAGTTATGGAATTATTGCTTTATTTGAATTAAAATAATTAAAGTTTTTAAAAAATTATTAGAGAGAGAGAGAGCAGGCACATGGAAGAGAGAATGAGAGAGCGCAAAAAGCGGGGAAGAGGTGGAGGGTGAGGGACAGGCAGACTCCCCATTGAGCAGGGACCTTGATGTGGCACTCAATCCCAGCACCATGGGATCATGACCTGAGCAGAAGGCGGATGTTTCACTGAGCCACCCAGGCTCCCCTAACTGAACATTTCTGAGAATTTAAACATATTAGCCACTTACTAAATACTTGGTACAATTTAATGAACATCTTTTGGATTTTAGTTGTTCTGCTAGGTATTTTCATATCTAATTCTCATAATTTTAAAGCATTGTTTTTGCCAGCCCCTTAAGAGGATTAAGTTGATTGCTTTGTGTCACAGAATTAATATTTAGTAGAGGTGAGATTTCAGACCTTGTTTCTGATTTCAAAATGTATCTTGTTTCTACTCTACAACATTATGTAGTTCACTTCTTACTGTTTGATAAGCACTAAATGACAGAGGAGGGGGGAAATTAATAATAAAAATCTCATTGGACTTATATTCTTAATATATTTTGATTTCTATTAAACATGAGCCTTTTTTTTTTAAATAGGCAATGATATGGGAAATGATGATGCCATCGGAGGGAATGTGAGCAAATATATGGTGCTTCCATCTGGATACTGTGGACAGCCCAAGAAAGGACATCTTATCTTTGATGCTTGCTTTGAAAGTGGTGAGTGTATTAAAGACTTTTTAATTTGTCTTAGATTGTTTCAAAATCCAATTCTTCTGAGCATTTGGTGTGATTCAGCCTATTTAATATTTCATAATGAATAAGTTGTCAAGAAAGAATCACTTTTCAAAGAATTACTTTGGAGATACTTGAAAATGAAATGCTATGTTTTTGTTGCTGTAAGTGATTATTTAGTGGTATAATGGTAATACTAATGAGCATTTATGTTTTATAAAAAAGCTTTTTAGATATTATTTCTTTTGGGATAAAACAGATATAACTTGACTACATAATAAATCATTAATTATTGAATGTTTATCATGTAACTGTTTCTATATGACATGCTCAGTCTTTGTCAGAGAGGAGATCTCCCTATGAAGAAATGATTAGGGAACAGATTCAGTTGAACACAAACCAAACAGAAAAGGAATATTACATTGCAATCATCAAATGCTGTGAGTATCTGAATGGGAAGATTGAAACTTTATTATAAATTCCTATCCAATAGGGATTGGATCTTGTTAACTTTTTTTTGTGCCCTGAGCCTCATACTGTGAATAGCACATAGTATGTATTCAGAATATTGTGAAACTTTTAATGAAAGAGGTAATTATTTTTGTTTTTCATAATATGTATGTGTGCATGCATGTGTGTGTGTTTGTGTGTCATTATTTGGAGGGACATGGCAGTGACAGTTATGTGATACTTCTCTGAACCCTAAAAACATTGGTTGTTTATCAACAATTGAAAACTTGTTTATGTAAGATTTTGCTCCTGGTTTTTATTCCATGCTCTTTTAGTTTGCTAGGGCTGCCATAACGAGAACCACCAACTGTGTGGCTTAAACAACAAAAATTCATTACTTCTTAGTTCTGGAAATCTGAGATCAAGGTATCAGTAGGTTTGGATCATTCTAAGGGTTGTAAAGAATATATCCCATGTCTTTTGTCTAGCTTCTGATGATTTGCTAGCAGTCTTCAGTATTCTTTGGTTTGTAGAATCATCACCCCAATCCCTGCTTTCATCTTCACATGGCATTCTCCCTGCATGCATGCCTTTCTCTAATATTCCCTCTTTATGAGGCTATCAGTCATATTGGATCAGGGGCCACTCTAATGACGACATTTTAACTTGATTACCTTTGTAGAGATGCTATTTCCTAGTAAGGTCACATTCTGAGGTATTAGGTATTAGAACTTTAATATGAATTTTGGAGCACATAATTCAACCCATAATTAGTTCTATAGCATTGTTCTTCCATTCAAATCTGAACACTGTCCACATAATTAAGAACAATTTCTTGTACTTTTATTGAATTTTGCATTATTGCTTTTTCTAGGATGTATTTGGTGTCTAGAAAATATCTTTTGAATTCTTTTTACCTCAGTTAAAGTGAGGAAGGCTCTTTATAATGATAACTCTGTAAGTGTTGGAATTATTCTTTTAAAGATCATATGCTGTTTTGGTTTATCTATAGTCTATAATCCAGATTTCTTTCTTAGATCATATTTTCCTTAACCTTAGTTATCTTTTTCCACCCTTTACTGAAAAGCTCAGTAGAAGAAATGACTCAATTTGAACACATAATATCCAAATTAATAATCCATATTTGTCCAACAGTGTATGAGCAGTTGGTTTATATCAACTGTATCTGTTAGTAGTACTTAAACCTTGCAATAATACTAGAGTGCTTAAGTGAATACCCTTTGGAGTCAGGCTAAAATTATTTATTTATTTATGTATTTGAGAGAGAGAGAATGAGAGAGAGAGAGAGCATGAGAGGGAGAAGCAGACCCCCTGCCAAACAGGGAGGCTTATGTGGGACTCGATCCCTGAACTCCAGGATCTTGACCTGAGCTGAGGGCAGCTGCTTAACCAACTGAGCCATTCAGGTGCCCCCAGGCTAAAATTTAAATCCTTACTTGGAAACTGAGCCATAGTTTCCTCATTCTTTAATGGGGAATGGTGCCTACACTTCATCTTGAAGAAAAGAGTATATATTTCGTAGTTTAAAAAATTAAAGCATCTTACCAAAATCATATTAATAACAATATGAGTCCATAAAATGTATGCTATGAGTTCCCATAAATTTGCTATAGGTAGGTAATAAATTTAACTGAGAGTAGCCAGTGCCAAGAGAAAAACAATGTCCATAAGATAAAAATAAACCAAATGCTGAGATCATATTTCCTCAAGCAGACAGCGAAATGTGATGAATCGTACCCTTCCCAATATCCCTATGGTGTCTACAACGATATATTTTATAGGAGTGTATTTTGTGACATCCTTCATCGTAGACTGAGGGCATGATGCTAAAGAGCATCATAGTGCAAGCGATTTACTTGGCACTGGAAACTATGAGTTTGACGTAGACAGCTTTCATCTGGTCTGATTTGAATTCAGGGATTCATTTTAGACTTTTTAAAACAGGGAAGTCAGAGAGGTATTCTCTTATATGCTAAGTCTGAGCCACTGATTGTGGTTGCCTGATGTGTTAACAGGATTCTGTAGGTGTATCCAACCTTACAGAAGAGTAAGGTGGTTAAGAGATTCAGTGATTGGGAAGTATTGTTTCATGTGGATGGAGTGTATTGCCTTAAGATAGGCCCCAGAAGTATTATTTTTTTTTTGTAAGTTGTAGAATATATAAAGTGCTTTGTGTATTGCCTGATCCTGAACTGGTGGATAATCTGTTTTTCTCATGAGATATAAGTTCTGTAGGTCAAACATAAACTCTCTAGTAAATCCCTGGTCTGTTTTTTCCATACTCCCATCTGTGTAAGTAATATTTTCCTTGGAAAAACAGCAAAACCAGCCTAATTTTATCCTTCCATAGATACCTGAAACTTTTCATGATTTTTTAAAACTTTGTTCTCTTCTTCTATATTTAACCTGCTTCAGGATGGAATCTGTATCTGATTAATCTCTGTTCTTCCAACTAAGCAGAGTGCTTATGAAATTAAGCACTAAATTAATACTGTATTTATTTGTTGAATGAAGTAATTTGAGCAATATAAAGGTAGGGAAAGATTAACTTTCTTCTAGCTCTCGTGAATAAATAATTGCTTAATGTCCCCAGTCTACTAACTTTTCTCCATGTGTTTGTAGATACTGTTTTCTCTGTGAACTAGATCCCTTTCTCTTCCTGGTAAAATGTTAATTCAGACTCAGTCCAGCATTTCTTTTTCTGAGAAATAGTACCTCTCAGGCATGTTTAGTTGTCTCTACCTCTATATTTATAGGCACCTCTTAGGCTCTTACATGCTAACCTTTATTATATTTCTTTTTTTTTTCCTTTTACCTGAAACCTTGAAATCAGGGATAGTTTCTTATTTAGTTCTGCAGTGCCTAGTGTTCTATCAGTCATATAATGAGGAGCTCAATAAACATACGAATAAGTGAGGGAGGAGGTGATAGTGAGCAAAATGGTTTTCATAAAGTGAGATTTTTAAAGATAAATAAAATGTTTTTACATTTGGATAAAAATTTAACATTAATAGCTGCAAGAACATTAAGAAGAAAAACTGATTAAAATATCAATTATTTATTGCTCATCAGACATTATGATACAAGACATACATAGTTTACCTCATTTAATACAGAAACCTTCCGAGATATCATATCTCTCTGGAGGTGAGGAAACTAATGCTCAGAGATGTAACGTTATCTCCCTTGAATTGCATGACTGACAGAGGTATAGCTGAATTTGAAACTGAGGATTTTCTGGCTCCAAAGGCCATACTTCTAACCATTATATATACATATTCCCTTATTAAAGGTCAGTTTATGACATATGAATAATAGATATACTGTTTAAAATTTCTCGTTAAGTGATAAGTTATATAGGAATATATAGATATATAGTAAGATAAGATAATATAGGTTTTGTGATAAGAAAAATAAAAAATTCTCTACTTGTTTTAAAATAAGCCATCCAAATAAATACTATGTTTGGTTGTCATCATATGCAGTATAATTATTGCTTTCCATTGATATGAGTATGTGTATGTTGACTATGAGAAGAACAATATAATTTACACTACAAATTAGTTAGCCTCAGAGACATACTACAGTATTTAAATTACTGTGGCATGAAAAATGGTCGGTGAAATAAAGATATGGTTTACTTGTTTATGTACATTTTCAAAATGATAGAAATAAAAACTTAAAACTTTTATTTTTAATTTCTCCAATGGAATTTACTACATTTATTTGTGTAACTTTGAAAATTAATGTTTTATTTCCTTTTGAAAGAAAATAGTTTTTATTCTTGGCACTATATGAAAATGTGCCATGACTACAACAGAAATCATGGGTTTTAGTCTAATATCTCACTTTTTCTTTTTTTTAAGATATCCAAATGGTTTATATACTTTTTCTTTTTAACTTTTTGAAGAAAGTTGGCAGATATAATTGTATATATTTAAAATGTCCAATATGATGTTCTGATATATGTATATGCATATATGTCATATATATTATCAAAATATATAAATATATATCAAATATACAAATATATAAATTATATATAAAAATATAATTACCAAGTTTAAGATAATTAATGTATCCATCACCTCATATAATTACCATAGTTAACTTTTCTGTGTGGTGAAGATCCTTAAGATCCACTTTTATCAACTTTCAAGTATACTGTATTTATTAATAACTGTATCACCATGGTGTACATACATTAGATCCTCAGAACGTATCCAAATAACTATGTACTATTCAAATATTCAATATACAAATAGTATTTCTACCTTTTCAGTTATATCACCCCATGTCCCCCCCCGAGCCTCTCGCAACCACCTTTCTATTTCTTGTTTCTGTGAACTTGATTTTACTGCAGTGTTATTCAAAATATCCGAAATATCAAAACAATAAAAATGCCCTGCTATATATGAGTCGACAAAGAAAATGTGACACACACGCACACACACACACACTGGATATTATTCAGCTATCAAAGAGAACTGGATCTTCCATTTGTGACAATATACCTGAATCTGGAAGGTCTATTTTTTTTTTTAAAGATTTTGTTTATTTATTTGACAGAGAGATGGAGAGAGAGCATAAGTAGGCAGAGCAGCAGGCAGAGGGAGAGGGAGAAGCAGGCTCTCCACTGAACAGCCCGATGTGGGAGCCTGATGAACAGCCTCATGACCTGAGCTGAAGGCAGCCATTTTACTGACTGAGCCACCCAGGCACCTTTGTTATGCCTATGTTAACTAATTTTTTTTTTAATAGCAGTATAGCATAATGCCAAAAATAACAGTTTTTGGTTTCAGACAGACCTGGTTTCATAAACTGACTTTTACTCATTTGTAAATTAGGATCTATTGCAGATTTAGTATCTATATTGCAAAATTAGTATCTATATTGCAGAACTATTATGCAAATTATGTAAAAGAGACAGCACAATAAATACCTATCAAGTTCAGGTAATAATTCTGGCACATGTATGATATCATTTCAAGAGTGCTAAAATGTATCAGGCACTTTTGTGGGTATATTTATATGTGTCATTACCAATCCTTAAAACAATCCTACTAAATACAAACTTTAGATTGGGTTCCCCCAGAATCCTACCCTGAGACAAGGACTTAGGTAAAGGTTGTATGTTTAGACAGGGATCTGAAGAGAGAGATACTCTGGGTAATTCATGCTTTGCTGTTTAAACGTGCCACCTGACCAAGGCCATTATATCTTTTAGAGAAAAAAATTAGTACATTTTGGAGAAAACAGCATGGTTATGTAATATAAAGTGTTTCACTACGTCTAGCAATTCTGTTGGAGAGATACTGGCAGCTATGAAACTGTAGGTGAATAATTTGTTATTTGTTTCTTACTCAGAATCGAAACAAAGCTAAACTTATTATTACAGGGTTTTCATTTGTTTTTTAAATTTCTGACTTCTTTACTGAATTATTTCTACATATATATGGTTATGTATCTACATGTGTATTTTTCTCTTTATTTGTCTGCCTTCTTTTTGAGGAAGAAGTAAAACATTTCATTCCCAAATAAATTTCCTCTAAGAATGACAACAGTAACATTACTGAACCTAAGGGCCTCGGAAACAGCAGTTGAAGTATGAACTATGTTTAATAAAATCTTATTTGCACATCTTTTCAGCTGTTCTTTTTAAATTATCTGAGACAGTGTTTTGAAGGGGACTTCAAGAACACATAAAACACCCTGTATGGTTTAGTGGTAAAATAACTTCAAAGAAGGGGACACATATCACTCGATTAAAAATAGTTGATCGAGTTCATTTATAGCCCTCCTCTTTTCAATAAAGATTTAAGTTACTACTTAATGATTATACGTATATATTAGTTTAAAATCTGAGACATATATACCTTTTCAAGTGATACCCAAATGATACATTTTCAATTAGAGTGTTTAAAAGTTTTCTATTACTACTGATTTCCATTTGCAAACAAAAAATTTAAAATTATATTTGTTAGCAAAACTAGAATGTTGTCTGTGTTTTTATGCTTTATTCTCCATAAAATAATTGTATTTCAGTAGTATACCGCAGTATTGAAAAATCCATACAAATTCTGGGTTGTCATACAGTTTTCAGATAGACTTTCCTTTTGAAGGTATGAGGATATTTTGTGTGGGCCACCTGTTTGCAGTTTGTCATTTCTCATTCATTGCCCATTCTTCTTATTGCAGGGTCCAACCTCCTGAAAAATGTATTTCCCATGCTCCCTTGTTATCTGGATTCTGGCTAGGTTTAGCTAATATGAAATTCTAGAGGAGATTGAAGGGCAGGTAGAAGAGGGAAGTCTTGGTATTTCTCCCTTTTTTATTTTGGGCAGCATCTCCATCAGTGGCTATATTTCCTTCATGGTTTTGCCAGGCAGCCCCTTTCTTGTGATACCAACTTTGGTGGGTTGCCCTGACTACCAGGATGTCACCACCTCCTGCCTTTGCCCTTTTATCTGTGGGTATAGTAGAGAATTCCTGCTATTGTTAATCTCTGTGTTACCCCACTTTTACCTTTTTGACCTTCCAGCTCTCCCAGAACTTCTGCAACTCGTTTACTTTTTTTAAAATTTAAATTCAATTAGCCAATTTATATACATCATTAGTTTCAGATATAGTATTCAGTATTTATCAGTTTCCTATAATACCCAGTTCTCCTCATATTATGTGACCTCTTTAATGCCCATCACCCAGATACCTCATCCCCCTACCCATCTCCCCTCCAGCAACCCTTAGTTGATGACTTTCCATTCAATTTTCCCTCCTTCCCCTATAATCCTTCCTCTTTCTTATATTTCTCATATGAGTGAAACCATATGATAATTGTCTTTCTTTGACATATTTCACTCAACATATTACCCTCCAGTTCCAGCCACATCAGTGTAAATGGTAAGTATTCATCCTTTATGATGGCTGAGTAATATTCCATTATATATATATACTACATCTTCTTTATCCATTCATCTGTTGATGGACATCTTGGCCCTTTTCATAGTTTGGGTTTTGTGGAGATTGGTACTATGAACATTGGATGCAGGTGCCCCTTCAGATCACTGCATTTATATCTTTGGTGTAAATATCTAATAGTGCAACTGCTGGTTTGTAGAGTAGCTCTAAATTCCATACTGTTTTCCAGAGTGGCTGCACCAGTGTGCATTCCCACCAGCAGTGTAAGAAGGATCCCCTTTCTCCGCATCCTCACCAACATTTGTTGTTTCCTGTTTTGTTAATTTTAGCCATTCTGACTGGTGTGCAGTGGCATCTCATTGTGGTTTTGATTGGTATTTCCCTGATGCCAAGTAATGTTGTGTACTTTTTCATGTGTCTGTTGGCCATTTGGATGTCTTCTTTGGAGAAGTCTGTTCATGTCTTCTGCCCATTTCTTGACTAGGTTATTTGTTTTTTGGGTGTTAAGTTTAATATGTCTTATATTTGCAAATATCTTCTCCTATTCCATAAGTTACCTTCTAAATTTGTTGACTATTTCCTTTGCTGTGCAGATTTTAAAAAAAATTTTTTCCCCCATAATCCAGCCACCCTGTCTCCCCCCCCCCACTCTCTAGCAACCCTCAGTTTGTTTCCTGAGATTAGGAGTCTCTAATGGTTTGTCTCCCTCCACAGTCCCATCCTGTTTCATTTGTTCCCTCCCTACCCTTCATGACCCCCCACCCTGCCTCTCAAATTCCTCATGTCAGAGAGATCATATGATAATTGTCTTTCTCTGATTAACTTATTTTGCTCAGCATAATACCCTTCAGTTCCATCCATGTTACTGCAAATGGCAGGATTTCATTCTTTTTGATGGCTGCATAATATTCCATTGTGTGTGTGTGTATATGTGTGTGTGTGTGTATATATGTGTGTGTGTGTATGTGTGTGTATACACCACATCCGAAGCTTTTTATCTTGATGAAGTCCCAGTAGCTCATTTTTGCCTTTGTTTCCCTTGCCTTTGGAGACATGTTTAGCAAGAAGTTGCTGTGGCCAAGGTCAAAGAGGTTGTGTTCTCCTCTAGAATTTTGATGGATTCCTGTCTCACATTTAGGTCTTTCATCCATTTTGAGTGTATCTTTGTGTATGGAGTAAGAAAACGGTCCAGGTTCATTCCTCTATATGTTGCTGTCCAATTTTCCCAACACCATTTTTTAAAGATACTTTCTTTTTTCCATTGGATATTCTTTCTTGCTTGTCAAACATTAGTTGACCATAGAGTTGAGAGTCCATTTCTGCGTTCTTTCTTCCGATCTATTGATCCATATGTCTGTTTTTGTGCCCGTACCATACTGTCTTGATGATTATAGCTTTGTAATAGAGCTTAAAGTCTAGTATTGTGATGCCACAAACTTTGGTTTTGTTTTCAACCTTTTATTCAGGATCTTTTCTGGTTCCATACAAATTTTAGGATTATTTGTTCCAGCTTTGCGAGAAATGTTGATGGTATTTTGATAGGGATTGCATTGCATGTGTAGATTGCCTAAGGAATTGATCCCATTTACAATTGCACCAAAAACCATAAGATACCTAGGAATAAACCTAACCAAAGTGGTAAAGGATCTGTACTCAAAAAACTACAGAACACTTATGAAAGAAATTGAAGATGATAGAAAGAAATGGAAAAACATTCCATGCTCATGGATTCAAGAATAAATATTGTTAATATGTCTGTGCTACCTAGAGCAACAGGTTTCCTGTAATACATTCTTTTTATTGGATTCCTTGGTGTGGGCTCTTTTACTGACTTATGCCTCATTGGTTCAGGCTTTAGTGTTGAAGGCAAGAAATTTCATTGTGTAATTCCTTGATGTTCCTGTAAATGGTGGGACTGGATTTTCAATTCACCATCTATTGCTTTTCATAGCCCGGGGCCTTAGTAGTTGCCAAGGTTTGCTGAACCTTAGGGGAAACTCTTTAATGGTCCTGATAAAGGAAATCTCTGTTACAAGGTGGCTGAACAATCCAGCAGGGGATTCCCAGTCCTGGCCCCAGGGCCATTCTGGTTTTTCACCCCCTGCCCTGTTGGCCCAGTCCACAAGAGTGGCACAGATAGGGAAGTAAAAATGTATAAACTACACCCCTTTGTTTGGGCTCAGGGCTCAGACCTTGGGAGATTACTCTCCTCTGAGCCTGCTGGCCTTAAATAAACCTTTGATCCTCTAAGGTCTCTGAGTGCTGCTTGGTTCTTTGGCCAGGATCTAGTCCAGGTTCTGTAACAGTCTGAATTAACACTGGTAGTTCAAAGTGTTGTTCATCTAGTAATTTCCTGAGCTAGGTCTTGCTCAGTTATTTTATGCCATCTTGGTAAGTGAGTTGTGTTCTTGACCAGGTTTTTACATTTAAAATGGAACTTATGTGTGGGAGCAAAGGGCTGCCCAGACTTTTTTTGGGGGGGGGGCGGGCCATCTAGTTTATATGAAAATTCAAAAACAAACCACAATTATGTAGGAATGTAATGTTTCGATGGAATATTTTTGGCCCCCTGCTGAGTTCCTATTCCAAGGCCTAAGCTGAAGTCCTTAGACATTGTTTGGTTTTGAAAATGTACCCACGTGGGTGCCTGGGTGGCTCAGTTGGTTAAGCATCTACTTTTTCCTACTCATCGGGGAGTCTGCTTTTCCCTCTACCTCTGCCCCTCCCTGCTGCTTGTGCTCACTCTCATGTGTACTCTGTTTCTCTCTTTCTCAAATAAATAAATACAATCTTTAAACAAAAAAAGAAAGAAAATGTACCCATGGGATTTCACTGTACTCTCTGAGTGTGTACTTTATTTTGAGAAATTATTGTTTATTTTAAAATCCTTTTTCTGTCAGACAAGTCTGAGCTTTTTGAATAAGTAAAAATTTCCCCTTTTGGCATTTCTTGCCTGCTGTGGAAAGTAAGAGGCAGGAAGCATTGTAGTCAGAGAGATAGTTCTATAGAATAGAAGACATTAAACCTTAGCTTTGCCATTCACTAATGCTGTACTTTGAGCAGAGCCTCAGTACATCTTTAAAACAGGCATTACAGTATTTATCTTACAGTGTTGTTGTATGGATTGTTATTACCAAAAGCCTCGCAGATAGTGTTCAGTAGTGAAATATAAAGGAAGACCAGAAAGTGAAGTGATTAGTTTTTGTGTATATAGATTGTGTGGGATGGTGTGGGGTGAGGGTGGGAGACCATTGAGAAAGACATTTTAGAGGAGGTAATATAGGAATTGTACTTTAATATGCTACGCGGAATGTTCTTTCAGAAAATGTGTTTTTTTCCCCATTTCAGTTTTACTCAAATGTCTCTGTGACCCTGTGTAAGATTTTAGCTTTTATTCCCTGACATTTCCTAATTCCCTTTCTGCTTTATTTTTTCTCCTTAGCACTTACCACTCTCTAATACTAATATAATATTAATTTTTCTTATTTACTTATGTATTTATTTGATTTTTATTTTCTGTCTCCTCCATTAGAATATAAATTGTATAAAGGTAGGATTTTTCTTTCATTCCTTGGTGCCTAGAACAATGCCTGGCACATGATAGGTGTTAATAAATATTTGTTGAAAGAATTAGTGTGAGAATGAGTAGAAATTACCAGATGAAATTAGTTATATATGGATTTATTATATTTTCATGTCTCTTGACCTCAAATTATAAAATGAAAAGTTGAGGAATTTAGCATGATTGTAATGATTTATAGAAAACAGTCACTTATCCAGTAATCTTTTTTTGGGACTATTATTGAGAACTTGGGTTCAGATGGTGGGAAACTTTTGAATAGCTAGTATAGTTGTTGTAAAATACAAGCATTAAAGTTCATGCACCTGACTTCTCAGAGGTGATACTTAGCATTTATTTCTTCTTATGTAGACAGTTTTAACTATCTTGATAATATGGGTTTTTAGCTCAAGAAATTTGCTGGTAGAGTGGAGCCTGAGGAGATAGGATGCGCTTTGGTAAGAAATCCAAGTTGACAAAATGACAGAAGGGAGGAGGCAGAATATATAAAAATAAACAATAAAATTTCAGCATATAACCTTTATCATCATGGTAAGATTAAATGATGTACAAGATGATTTTAGAACAACTTCCAGTAAAAATAGGAATGTCTCTATACACCTATTGCATTTTTATCCTTTCGGTCTGGTTTGTATCCTCACTGTACCAGCAAGATAGTTCTCTGAAAGGTTGCCAGAGACATTAGTCATGTAATTTGGTGGTCTTGTCTTAGCTCTTGATTCCGCTGTAGCATATGACATTTCTAATGATCACACATATTTTAAAAACTCTTTCCTGGGTAGCATTGACTCTGTTGTCCTTATTCACCTCCCTCCTTGACTGCCAGGTGTTGTTTTCACCCACATGTGACCCTAAAGGCATTCTCCAAAGTTCAGATATCCTTATTTAAAAAATAATTTTTATAAATCTTGAGTATTATATCTAATAATTCATTATCCATCCATCCACTGAGAATTGCTATTATGCTCATTAAATGTTCTGATCCATTAGTTTCTTTGTATATGCCTTCCTCATTCAAACCACCACCATCTGTCAGAACTACCATTCCTCTTGTTTCCTTCCATACATGCTCCCTGCTCCCATTATCCATTCTTTTTTTTTTTTTTTTTTTTAAAGATTTTATTTATTTATTTGACAGAGAGAAACACAGCCAGAGAGAGAACACAAGCAGGGGGAGTGAGAGAGGGAGAAGCAGGCCTCCCGCCGAGCAGGGAGCCTGATGTGGGACTCGATCCTGGGTCTCCAGGATCATGCCCTGAGCCGAAGGCAGTCGCTTAACCAACTGAGCCACCCAGGCGCCCCCGTCCCATTATCCATTCTTAACACAGCATTTAGAGTAATCCTTTTAAAACTCAATCCGACATATTCCTGTCCTATTTTAAATATTCCATTGTCTTTCCATCAGAATAGAATAAAGTCTAGACTCCTTATCCTAGCTGCCAACTTTTTTGGCTCTTTTTTTTTTTAAAATTAATTAATTAATTTATTTATTTTTTATTGTTACTTAAAATTTTTTCCCCCAGTGTTCCAAGATTCATTCCCCATTCCCCACACCCAGTGCTCCACGCTTTAGGTGTCCCCAGTACCCACCACCAGGCTCTCCCATCCCTCCACCCTGCTCCCTCCAAGACCCTCAGTTTGTTTCTGTGTCCAAAGTCTCTGTTGTTTCGTTTCCCTCCCTGGATTACCTTGTTCCCATTTACTTTCCTTCTCCCACTGTCCTCCAGGTTACCCCTCATGCACCGCAAGTAAGTGAAACCATGCGATACTTGACTTTCTCTTCTTGGCTTATTTCACTCAGCATAATCTCTTCCAGTCCAGTCTATGTTGCTACAAAAGTTGGATATTCATCCTTTCTGATGGAGGCATAGTATTCCATTGTATATATGTACCACATCTTCTTTATCCATTCATCTGTTGATGGGCACCTTGGCTCTTTCCACAGCTTGGCGATTGTGGCCATTGCTGCAATGAACATTGGGGTACATAGGGCCCTTCTTTTCACTACATCTGTATCTTTGGGGTAAATGCCCAGTAGTGCAATTGCAAGGTCATAGGGTAGCTCTATCTTTAATTTTTTTAAGGAATCTCCACACTGTTTTCCAACGCGGCTGCACCAGTTTACATTCCCACCAACAGTGTAAGAGGGTTCTCCTTTCTCCGCAGCCTCTCCAACACTTGTTGTTTCCTGTCTTGTTGATTTTGGCCATTCTGACTGGTGTAAGGTGGTGTCTCAGTGTGGTTTTGATTTGAATTTCCCTGATAGCTAGTGACGCTGAACATTTTTTCATGTATCTGTTAGCCGTTG
>PITA01010235.1:26031-41020 GCA_004023965.1 Spilogale gracilis
TTATAGATCTTGGATACCAGCCCTTTGTCTGTAGTGTCATTTGCAAATATCTTCTCCCATTCTGTGGGTTGCCTCTTTGTTTTGTTGACTGTTTCCTTTGCTGTACAGAAACTTTTTATTTTGATGAAGTCCCAGAAGTTCATTTTCGCTTTTGTCTCCTTTGCCTTTGGAGACGTGTCTTGAAAGAAGTTGCTGTGGCATATGTCAAAGAGGTTACTGCCTATGTTCTCTTCCAGGATTTTGATGGATTCCTGCCTCACGTTGAGGTCTTTCAT
Organism: Spilogale gracilis; assembly: GCA_004023965.1. Taxonomy (NCBI): domain Eukaryota; kingdom Metazoa; phylum Chordata; class Mammalia; order Carnivora; family Mephitidae; genus Spilogale; species Spilogale gracilis. Next base: position 26,307 of record PITA01010235.1, read on the forward strand.
CCATTTCGAGTTTGCCTTTGTGTGTTGTGTAAGTGAATGGTCTAGTTTCATTCTTCTATATGTAGCTGTCCAATTTTCCCAGCACCATTTATTGAAGAGACTGTCCTTTTTCCACTGGATATTTTTTCCTGCTTTGTCAAAGATGATTTGACCATAAGTTTGTGGGTCCATATGTGGGCTCTCCACTCTGTTGCATTGGTCTATTGCTCTGTTTTTGTGCCAGTACCATGCTGTCTTGGTAATCACAGCTTTGTAATAAAGCTTGAAGTCAGGTAATGAGATGCCCCCCGCTGTGCTTTTCTTCTTCAGCAATTCCTTAACGATTCGGGGCCTTTTTTGTTTCCATATAAATTTTAGGATTGTTTGTTCCAATGTTTTGAAGAATGTTGGTGGAATTTTGATCGGAATGGCATTGAAAGTATAGATTGCTCTGGGCAGTATAGACATTTTGACAGTGTTTATTCTTCTGTTCCATGAGCATGGAATATTCTTCCATCTTTTTGTGTCTTCTTCAATTTCTTTCATGAGTGTTCTGTAGTTCCTCGAGTACAGATCCCTGACTTCTTTTGTTAGGTTTATTCCTAAGTATCTTATAGTCTTTGGTGCTATAGTAAACGGAATCTATTCTCTGATTTCCCTTTCTATTTTTTTGTTGTTAGTGTATAAGAATGCAACTGATTTCTGCGCATTGATTTTGTATCCTGCCACACTACCAAATTGTTGTATGAGTTCTAGTAGATTGGGGGTAGAGTGTTTTGGGTTTTCCACATAGAGTTTCATGTCATCTGCAAAGAGAGAAAGTTTGATTTCCTCTTTGCCAAGCTGGATACCTTTTATTTCTTTCTGTTGTCTGATTGCTGTTACTAGGACTTCTAACACTATGTTGAACAGTAGTGGTGAGAGTGGGCATCCTTGCCTTGTTCCTGATCTCAGAGGAAAGGCTGTTAGTTTTTCCTCATTGAGGATGATATTCGCTGTGGGTTTTTTGTAGATAGAAATTATGAGGTTGAGAAATGTTCCCTCTATCCCTATACTTTGAAGAGTTTTGATCAGGAACGGATGTTGTATTTTGTCAAATGCCTTTTCTGCATCAATTGAGAGTACCATGTGGTTTTTCTCTTTTCTCATTGATTTTTTCTATCATGTTGATTGTTTTGCGGGTGTTGAACCACCCCTGCATCCCTGGGATAAAACCCACCTGGTCATGGTGGATACTCATCAAAAATTACTATCAACAATTATATGCCAATATGTTTAACAACCTAGAAGAGATGGATACATTCCTAGAAACCTATAAACTACCAAGACTGAAACAGGAAGATATTGACAGTCTGCATAGACCTATATCTAGTAATGAGATTGAAGCAGTGATTAAAAACCTCCCCGAAAACAAGAGTCCAAGCCCAGACGGATTCCCTGGGGAATTCTACCAAACATTCAAAGAAGAAATAACACCTCTTCTCCTGAAGCTCTTTCAAAAAATAGAAACGGAAGGAAAACTTCCAGACTCTTTCTATGAAGCCAGCATTACTCTAATCCCCAAACCAGACAAAGACCCCATCAAAAAGGAGAACTTCAGACCAATATCGCTGATGAACACAGATGTCAAGATTCTCAACAAGATCCTTGCTAACAGGATCCAACAATACATTAAAAAGATTATCCACCCTGATCTGGATCTTGACCACTTTTCTGACCATCTTATGCTATTTCCATTCTTCCTAATAATGCTTTAGCTACAGTGCCTTTATTCCTGTTCATTGAGCAGGCCAGACTTGTTTCTGGTTTAGGTTGTTTGATCCAAATATTTCTTCCTCCTGAAAAAGTGATCCTCCAACACCTCCACCAACATCTTTGCATCCTGGCATTGAGATAGCTTACATATTGCTTCCTCAGAGAGGCCTTCTCTGAGTAGCCAGTCTAAAGTAGCCACCCAGTCACTTTGCCATATCATCCTGCTTTATTCTCTGCTTGTTCATTTACTTGTTTCTCTGCCTACCTACAATGGGAATACTTACTTTATTTGCTGTATCTCCAGAGCCTGACATATAGTAGGCATTCAGTAACTGTTGAGAAGATGAATGAATTATGTGGTATATCCTGGGGGTACAGAGATAGTAGTAGTATTTGTACTACTGTGATTATTAGCCTTTTCTGGGTCATAGGTATTTTTGAGTATCTAATGAAAGCTATGTATTCTCTTCCAATAAAATGTACTTATGTATATGTAAAAATTTGCCTAAAATTTAGAATGCTTAATTTCTTGAGTACTTAGTCTTTGCTAGCCACTTTACAAGTTTCTCTGCAGTCTTAGAAGCTGTGGAATATACTTTTATTGTCATAATATTTATATGATCATTAGGACATAAGTAATGTAGTAGTACAGTGCTTCTCAAAACTGTTTTCTCAAGAAATTTTTTTTTTGAATTTCTCTATATATGGTCCTGCTATGTATGACTTATATGAAGCTCATGCCACATGCAATTCACTTAGTGAATTTGTCAACATCTGAGCTGGTTTTATACTCTGTAAACTAGATAGGACACCAGTTATGAATTTGGATGTCAAATGGCTATAAAAAAAATCATACTGTACTTGTTTTAGGGATAATCAATACTAAGCAGTTTGCAGACCAGTAAACCACGTTTTGAAGACCATTGCCTTGGAAAATATCATCAGTCTTGAACTCTTTTTAAAGCACCAATCCTATATTTTAATATACCTGATTATATCTCTAGCAAGTTGTTTCATTGACTTTTTAAACTGGTCATTCCCCATACCAAACTTACCATATTCTAAGTTCGAAACAGAAGAGCTCCTTTGACTTTTCTTAGCCATCCCAATCACTCACTCATTTGCCCTATTATTCTACTTCAGTTTTTCTTTTTTTTCATTAACACTTTGCTTATGAACCTTTTTAGTCATTTTATTTTTCTAATCCCCCCACTTCTACAAAATTTTAATTCAAAGGTGCAGTGTATTTCTGCTTATGTACTGTGGGCTTTCAAAGAGCCACAAATCATTTAATACCTAAAATTTCCTTGGTTCCCTAGATAGCACTCCTGTTGTGGATGCATTCCTTACCTATATATTCCTTTCTGTCATGTACATTTTCATTTTTATCTTGTTACCCAGTATTAAAGTTTTATTTTTTATACTTTATAGTGATACTCTCCTTGGGAGTATTTTTTCATACTTCTATTGAAAACAGATCATCCTCAAGGCCCGCCTTTGAAGTTACTTTTTCCGTGCAGGTTTTTATGATCCTTTAGCCTTGTCTGATGTTTTCCTCTTCTAATTTCCCGTTACAACTTTTTGATATTTCTTTTATGGAACATAGATTTTTAGTGTTGTCTGCAAGCACAGGCTCCTTGAGAGCAGGAACAGTGATTTCTTTCCTTGTCTTACAATGGCTAACTTTTAATAGGCACTTAAAACATCCATGAGTGAATGAGTAAATGGCACTTCCTTCAAAATAAAAGTGGAGATATAAAATGTTTGGTAAGTTTCTTTTTTTAAATTTTTTCTTTTTTTCTTTTTATATATTTTGTGTGTTCAGTATTTATTTTTTAAGGTTTTTTTGACTTTACATTTATTTTATTTTTTCAGTGTTCCAAGATTTATTGTCCAAATGATGATTGACCATAGATTTGTGGGTCCATATCTGGACTCTACTCTGTTCCATTCGTCCATTTTTTTGTTTTTGTACCAGTACCATGCTGTCTTTGTAGTCACAGCTTTGTAATAAAGCCTGAAGTCAGGAAGCGAGATGCCCCCAGCTTTGTTTTTCTTCTTCAGCAATTCCTTAGCAATTCGGGGTCTTTTTTGGTTCCATATAAATTTTAGGATTGTTTGTTCCAGCACTTCGAAGAATGTTGGTAGAATTTTGATCAGAATGGCATTGAAAGTAAGTTTCTACTCAACTGAAAATCTTCATTTTCTTTTGGATAAATGAGACATTTTTCTATAGTCTTCTGTTCTCCTTCCCTTGTCTTTGTCTCTATAGGGGTAGAGTTAATGTAGATGAGGTATTAGAAACCTAATATGGTTCTTTACTTTATCATTAACTCATGCTTATATAGGATATCCTGAAGGAGCCAAGGACAGATGTATTAACGTGATTCAGTGCCTTGTTTTAGTCTTTAGTTGTCACTCTATTCATAATTTACACATCAGTCATAGAACATTTGTATTTTAAGTGTCCCTTTAATATAGAAAAACGGTCTTGTTTAAAACAAATGTATTGGAAGAAATATCTCATAAGGCAGATTTTATTGCAACATTTAGAAGTGAATGCTTATTTCCATATGTACTGGTTAATTTCTTCCCTATATGTTTGTGTGTTTAAAAAAATTTCCTGTATGTTAAACTTAGATTACAAAAGGTTTTTATGTTGTATATTTTTCATAATTATTTCTGAAGAGTGTGCCAACAAGAAAATAGCTGTTTTACTTACAAATTTACAGAAAGAGATGTTGAGATAGTTTAAAAATATACATAAATGTAGGCTACATCTTTAATATTTTAATGCTTAAAGATATTTTATGGGAAATCATGTGGCTAGTAGAATCTTTGGTTTGGAATCAGACAGATCTGCTTGTGAGTCCTGGATTTACTATTTTATGTGGGTTTGAGTTACTGATGTACTATGGGTTCTCCAGAGAAACAGAAAGTATGCATGTATGTATATATGTGTATATGTATCTTTATGTAATTAAGAGATTTATTTTAAGAAATTGGCTTATAAAATTATGGAGGTTGGCAAGTCCAAAATCTTCAGGGTAAGTGGCAGGCTGGAGATCCAGGGGAGAACTTGTACTGCAGTTTATGTTTGTACATTGTCAGGTAGAAAAATCTAGAGAACTGAGGTTGCAGTTCATGTTGGAAGGCTATCTTTTGGCAGTAATTCCTCTTGCTTGGGATAGGCCAGTCTTTTTTTCTATTCAGGCTTTCACCTGATTGTCTGAAACCCACTCATATTATGAAGGGCAATCTGCTGCATACAAAATCTACTTCCACTGATTTAAATGTTAATTTAATTATAAAACACCCTCATGGAAGTATCCAGAATAATGTTTGATCATGTATTTAAGTACCATGGCCGAGCAACGTTGTTACAGAAAATTAACCACCATACTTATCCTTTCTGAAATTATTTTTTCATTTTATTTTTTTTTAAGATTTTTAAAATGTATTTGATAGAAACACAGCTAGAAAGGGAACACAAGCAGGGAAAGCAAGACAGGGAGATGCTGGCTTCCCGCCAAGCAGGGAGCCTGATGCGGGGCTGAATCCAAGGACTCTGGGATTATGACGTGAGCCAGAGGCAGACACTTTATTACTGAGCCACCCAGGTACCCCTTTTTTTTCATTTTAAAATACGTAGATAATAAACTTTCTCATAGAATGGTTGTGAAGATCACTTAAGGTAATGTATCAAATGCCTTACACTTAGACGCTCCATAAATGTCAACAATATTAACTCTCTTCTCTTCTTCCTTTTCCTTCTCCTCACCTCCCTTTTCCTCCTTCTTTCCTTGTTTTCATTAAACAGAAACAAGACTCATGATTTTATATCATGTAATACAGAATATTCATGTAAGCTTCAAAAATAAGGTCTTAAGAGGACCTTGTGATTGTAGTGATAGTAAAACATTCAAAAAGCAGCATTTTGAAAAACAAAAGAAAATGACTGTTCTTTATCAATGAAGAAGGTAGAGTCATTTATAAAAATTCATTCATTTACTCAATGTTTTGAAAACAGTGTATTGAGTGCCCACTATATTCTGTCTGAGCCTCAATGGGAAGCTATAAGAGGTTGGGTGGCACATCAGAGTGGTCCCTTACTAGAAGAGTAAGTAAGAGGGGCCACATTTATAAAAAAATCTTTGGAGTAGCATGGAACCAAAATCAATAGGAGCAGACCAAAAAAAAATAGCATTAGCTTTTTAAGAATAGATAATAATAACAATAAAAAAAAGGATAGATGAGAGTCTTCAAGGGTTGTTCATTATCTGTTAAATGAATCCCAGGCGTTTTAACATAGAATTTAAAGCTTTCTATGATTTGATAACGTACAGGGAGATGGAAGAGAGGGAGGATCCGGAGCTCTCCTGTTCCATGGATACACTAAGGCAACAACTACATGTGTTGCAGCTAATGCTGAAAATGACCTGAGACAGGCAGAACAGATCTTCCATAGCTAGTTGTATAGAGAAGACCACGTTGTAAAGGATAGGAGGGACAGAGATGTTGCATTATGCTAGCCTGTATAGCCTTACACTTGCGGGAGCCAGTTCTAACATATACCTTGGTGCTTCACACCAGTGTTCTCCTTTGGATCTTCCCTACCAGCCATCCAGTCTTGCCTTTGTAGGTGCCTTACAAGGTGACTCCTGCTCTGTCACACACACTTGGCAGGCACCTTGGCTGGAATCAGTGCCCCTCCAAAGTGACTTCTGTTTTGAAGAGTGGGGAAAATAACCCCACAAAAAAGCTTGCCCACAGTCTGGCACTTGGGCCTCTTAGCTGACTATGCAGGGAGCAAATACTTCCCTTCAGCGTGCCTACAGTTGTCACAGTGGCTAATTGCAGAAAAGTCAGTCTGAGTGATGGCTCCACTTATCAGAGAGCCCACAGTAATTGTGACTTAGCTAAAATGGGAGGGAACATGCAGTGCATACAGGGAATACCCCTGTAGAGCCTGGTTCTGGTGACCAGGAGTCATTGTGTTACAGGGTACCACAAGACATCTTTTATATAGGTGATTTCTTTCAAAACAAGGAGATATATCTGACTTACTTAATGCATAGAAATAAACATGGAGAATTAGACAAAACGAGGAGACAAAAGAGTATGTCCCAAATGAAATAATAAGACTGAAGCACAGAAAAAGAGCTAATCAAAACAGAGATAAGCAACATGCCTGATAAAAAGCTCAAAGTAATGGTCATAAGGCTACTTACCAGTCTTGAGAGAAGAGACGATAAACTAGGAACTTCAACTAAAGGATAAAAAAAAATGTACAGTCAGAGCATGAGAACACAATTACTGAAATGAAAAATACACTAGAGGGAATCAACAGCATATTGAAGGATGCAGATTAGTGATCAAAAAGGTAGGGTAATGGAAAACATTCAAACTCAACATCAAAAAGAAAAAAATAATACAAAATGAGAATAAGTTAAAGGACCTCTGCAACATTATGAAGCATTCACAGAAGGAGAAGAGAGAGAGGAGGAGGCAGAAAACTTATTTGAAGAAATAATAGTGGAAAATTTTTGTAATCTGGCTAAGGAAACAGACATCTAGGAGTATGGCACACAGAGAACCTCAAACAAGATGAACCAGGAAGGCCCACAGGAAGACACATAATAATTAAAATGGTAAAAAGTAAAGGTAAAGAATCTTAAAAGTAGTGATAGAAAAGCAACCAGTTATGTATTAAGGAAACTGCAGAAGGTATCAGATTATTTTTCAGCAGAAACTTTGTAGGCCAGAAGGTAGCAGTGATATGTTCAAAGTGCTGAAAGGAAAAAACCTACTAACCAGAATACAGTACCCTGCAAGATTATCATTCAGGATAAAGGAGAGGTAAAATGTTTCCCAGCAAAAGTTAAAGGAGCTTATCACTGCTAAAGTAGCCTCACAAGAAATGTTAAAGGTAATTTTTAAGTAGAAAGAAAAGACCGTAACTAGAAGTAAGAAAATTATTGAAGAAAAAATTTCCCTGGTAAAAGCAAACATATAGCAGTGGTAGTGGATTGATAACTTATAAAGCCACATGAGGTAGTAAAATGAATTATGTTTAGCAGAAGTAGTCAAGGGATATATAAAATAGAAAGATGTAAAATATAACATTATGTACATAAAATATGAACAGGAGTTAAAGATTCAGTTCAAATTTAAGTGACCATCAACGTAATATAGACTGTTGTACACGTAGGACGTTATGTATGAACGCCATGGTTGAAATAAAAAACCCATAATAGATATATACACACAAAAAATAAAGGAACCCAAGCATAACGCTAAAGAAAGCCATCAAACTACAAGGAAAGAGAGCAAAAGAAGAAGGAACAAAGGAGAACCACAAAAATCATCAGAAAAGAACAAAATTATAGTATCTATGTAACTATCAATAGTTACTTTTTATATTTTTTCCAATAATTACTTTAAATGTAAGTGGATTAAATGCCCCAATAAAAAGACAAAAGATGATGAAATGGATGAACAAACAAGACCCATATACATGCTTCCTTCAGGAGACTCATTTCAGACCTACAGACACACACAGACTGAAAGTGAATGGATAGAAAAATATATTACATGAAAATGGAAGTATGAGAGGGGAGAAAGCCCTGGTAGCAATATTTATATCAGACAAAATGGATTTTATTATTCATTTGTTTTTTTATTTATTTATTTTTAAAGGTTTTGTTTTTTTATTTGAGAGAGAGAGAGAGAGCGAGATTGAGAGCACAAGCCAGGGGAAAGGCAGAGGGGGAGAGGGAGAAGCAGGGGTGTATCCCAGGACCATGGAATCATGACCTGAGCTGAAGGCAGATGCTTAACTGACTGAGCCACCCAGGAACCCCCAGACAAATTGGACTTTAAGACAAAGACTGTTCTAAATAAAGCAGGATATAAAGAAGGACATTACATAATGATAAAAAAAATATTAATCCAACAAAAAAGATATCACAAATGTCAATATCTATGCATCCAATGTAGAACACCTTAATGCAAAAAGTAAATATTAACAGACACAAAGGGAAAATTGATAGTAATACAGTAATAGTAGGGGCTTTCAAAATAAATTTTTATTTATTTTATTTGAGTATAGTTGACACACAGTGTTACATTAATTTCAGGTGTAGGACATGATTCCACAAAGATATACATTATGGCATTCTCAGCATAAGTATAACTACTGTCTGTCACAATCACTTCTCTGCCTTTTGGCTGAGATCAAGGATAATATCTGTTTTTATCAGTTTAATAGTAGGGGACTGTGCCACCCCACTTACATCAATGGATAGATTATCTAGGCAGAAAATGTATATGGAACAGTGGTTTTGAATGATACATTAGACTAGATAGACTTAACAGATATACAGAACATTCCATCTAAAAAACAGCAGAATACCTATTCTTTTTGAGGGCACATGAAACATTCTCCAGGATAGATGACATTAGGGCACAAAATAAGTCTCAATAAATTTAAGATCAAAATTGTATCAAGCATCTTTTCTGACCACAGTTGTGTGAAACTAGAAAATAGTTATAAGAAACAAAGTAGAAAAAACCACAAACACATGGAGGGTAAATAATATGCTACTAAAGAACCAATGGATCAATTAAGGAATCAAAGGTAATTAAAAAAAATATGTAGGGAGAAATGAATATGGAAACACAGCAGTCCCAAATCTTTGGGATGCAGCAAAAGCAGTTCTAGGAGAAATGTTTGTAGTGATTCAGATTTATCTTAGAAGAATCTCAAACAATATTACCTTATGCCTAAAGGAACTAGAAAAAGAGAAACAAAACTCCAATTTAGTAGAAAGAAATAAATAATGAAGATTAGGTGGAAATAAATAGAAACTAAAAAATAAAATTAAAGATCAGTAAAACCAAGAGCTGATTCTTTGAAAGGATAAACTAAATTGATAAATCTTCAGCCAGACTCATAAAAAAAGGAGAGAGAGAACTCAAAATCTGAATGAAGGAAGAGAAATAACTGATCCATAGAAACTGAAATTTAAAGAATTATAAGAATATTATAAAAAATTCCTATGCCAAAAAATTGAACAGATAAATTTCCAGATAAATTTTCCATACAATCTTTAAAACTGAAATCTGGAAGAAATAGAAAATTTAAACACACTTATCACTCATAATGAAATTGAATTGATAACCAAAAACTCCCAGTAAACAAAATTCCAGGACCATTTTCTTAACAGGTGAATGCTACCAAAAATTTAAGAATTAGTACCTATACTTCCCAAACTATTCTATAAAATAGAAGAGGAAGGAAAACTTCCAAATCCATTCTACAAGGGAAGCATTACCCTGATATTAAAACTGGAAAGATTACAAAAGTAAAAAAACTATAGGTAAATATCTCTGATGAACATAGATGTAAAAATCCTCAAGAAAAATAAAAGTCAAATCAATAGTATATCAAAAAGATCATTCACCACAATCAAGTTGGATTTATTCAAAGGATGCATAGATGGTTCAATAAGTGTAAATCAATCAATGTGATATACCACATTAACAGGAAGAAGGATAAAAACAATATGTTCATCTCAGTATATGCAGAAAAAGCATTTGACAAAGTGTAGTATCTTTTTATGACAAAACCTCTTGCCAGTGTGGGTTTGAGGGAATGTAACTCAACAAAGGCCATATATGAGAAATTCACAGCTACCATAATACTCAGTGGTGAAAACCTGAAAGCTTTTCTTTTAAGATAGGGAACACAACACTTTTATTACCACTTTGATTCAACATACTACAGGATGTCCTACCCACAGCAGTCAGACATGAAACAAATCAAAAGGCATACAAATTGATAAGGAAGAAGAAAACTTACATTATTTGCAGATGACATGTTACTATATGTAGAAAAACCCAATGGCTGCACCAAAAAAGTATTGGAACTAATAAATACATTCAGTATAGTTACAAGATACAAAATTAATACAGAGAAATCTATTGCATTTCTAAACTGTAATAACAGAGTAACAGAAAGAGAAACAAACAATCCCATTTTTCATTTACAAAAGAGGATGAAATACCAGAAATAACCGTAATCGAGGAAATGAAATACCTGTGAAAAGTGTAGGACATTGATAAAAGAAATTGAAGATGATACAAACAAGTATAAAGATATACCACATTCCTTATTGTAAGAATTAATATTGTTTAAGGGTCCATGCTACCTAAAGCAATCTAGTGTAACCCCTAGCAATATACCAATAACATTTTTCACAGAAGTAGTCCAAATAATCCTAAAATTTATATGGAACGACAAAAGACCCCAAATAGCCGAAGCAGTCTTGAGAAAGAAAAACTGGAGATCTCAAAAGCCTAGATTTCAAAATATACCACAAAGCTATAGTAATCAAAACAGTATGATACTGGCACAAAAATAGATAAGAGACCAATGTAACAAAATAGAGAACCCAGAAATATACCCACACTTACATGGTCCGTTAATCTATATAAAGTAGACAAGAATGTATGGTAGGAAAGAGAAAGTCTTCTTTAATAAACCATCCTGGGAAAACTGGACCACTTTCTTACACCATATATAAAAATAAACTCAAAACAGATGAAAGACCTGAATGTGAGGTCTGAAACCATAAATATTCTAGAAGAGAACATTGGCAGTAAGTTCTTTGATATTTGCTGTAGCAGTATTTTTCTAGATATGTCTCTTTGGCAAGTTAAAGAAAAGCAAAAATAAACTACTAGCGTTGAAATCAAAATAAAAAGCTTTTGCACAGTGAAACCATCAAAAAAAAAAAGACAACCTACTGAATGAGGGAAGATATTTGCAAGTGATAAATTTGATAGGGAGTTAATATCCAAAATATATAAAGAATTTAATACCAAAACCCCATTAACAAATGGTCAGAGGACCTGAATAGACAGTTTTCCAGAGAATTCATACAGGTGATCAACAGAAGTCCTTCTAATGGTCACTACGAGAAGTTGATGGGGATATAGTCTTTGGGGTTTGAATTGCTGATCTTGGAAGCCTAATTGCATGTATTCATTCCATATATTGTTCCTCATTGATGGAGGTAGATAATTGGAATATCTAGCAATCGGTGGAGAAAGGGTGACTTGTGGATCTGGATAACTTAGTCCCTTAGGAGTGGTCAGGAAAATGTCATAGTTTTCAAATTGACAACTAAGTATGCATCTTTTTTTTCTCTTCCAAATATTTATTTGTTTGTTTATTTATTTGCTTTCTTATTAAAACTGTTTTATTATTAAGCCCATCATTGAGTTCCAGAGCAAAAACTTCTGCTTCTTGGTCACATTCCATCCCTGGTTTAATTTTATTCAGTCTAGCACACACTTTATATCCTATGGTTCTGGAAATTACTGTGTGAAATTATTCTTACTTTCTATATACATTTGAGCCCAGAGAAATCAGTATAAGATAATAGTGATGATAACTCACTGTCAAAATCACTCTCTGGTTATAGCAAGGAAAACATCATGTGCTAGCTTTAGAGATTCATTATTCCTCATTGCCAAACTTTGCTGAACTGGTATTATTTTCATTTTCTCAAAATGCTGATTTCTCCCTCCCATAGCTCAGGACCAAGTTTTTATTTAAATTCAAGTTAGCTAACATATAATGTACTGTTGGTTTCAGGAGTAGAATTTAGTGATTCATCACTTATATTAACACCCAGTACTCATCATAACAAGTGCACTCCTTAATACCCACCACCCATTTAACCCATCCCCCACTCATCTTCCTTCCAGTAACCTGCAGTTTGTTCTCTAAAAAAACCCATATATATATGTTTTTAGAAGGACTTTGGACTGTTTGTATGTTATAGGTGTGGATCCTAGCTCGTATGCTCAGCAAGAAATGCCACATTATTTTAGTTTATTTAAATCAAATTAATCTGCCTCTTGTTCTCCATCTCACTGGGATTTTAGGAAATTTAATTTCCCATCTTCACCGAGGCTCTATCTCTTTCCCTACCATTACATAAAATGCCAAGAGGCTTATGTGATATTTAGGCAATGAGATGAGGCCTTTCGATTTTGAAATGTCTGGACAGATATCCTTATCATCCAAGCCCATGTAGATCCTTGAAAGTGGAATGCTTCACTGCAAGCTGAGAATGAGGGTCTTTATGGAGGCGTTTGCCTAGACCCAGAGCCCTAGTGCCCAGAATTATTCTTCCCTAGGTACCTGCACAACCATCCTGTGCTGAGGACTGCCAGGGAGCACATTTCCCTTCCATCAGTTATGGAATCCTTGATTTCTATCACTTTATCGAATTGTGAGAGTATTTCCTCTCCCTTTCTGTTTCCAGTGGAAGTCCCCTTTTCTACTACCATAATCATGGCTAATTTGAGGAAGAAAAATGTTATAGGCTACTTTGCCTTTTTACCGTCACATGAACCTCCCCTGATGCAAGAGATCTGAAAGGGCCCGTAGAACAATGTGTATTGTGTGTGTGTGTGTGTGTATTCGGGGTTTATGACTAGTGTGGGGGAAAATAGAATGTGGGTCTCCTATACAAAACACCCAAACAAATCAACATGTCAATAAATTATGTTACAAAACAGTTTACGGTCAGTGTGATTTTTTTTCCCCCTATTTACAGATTGGTATTGCCTGGGAATCAGAAGACCTGGCACTTATTATGTATGTAGCTTTGGGCAACTCATTTAATTTTTCTGAGTGTGTGAACTAATCACTAAAATGGAGTTACGAAGCTGTCCTGCCTAGTTGACAATACTGCTATTACACACAAATGATAGAAAATAGGAAATATTCTGTAAGTTGTTTCTATACTATAAAATATAAGGACTTTTGGTTTGTGAATTTGTGGCAGAAGAGAAATTTTTCACTATGATTTTAAAGTAATAAAAAACCCTTCAAGGGTCACAAATAATTTCCATTCACACTGTATAGCGAAAACATGTCAGTATTCAGGAGGGCAAAAAGTGGAATTCTCCCATGTGTCCTGAAAGTGAACACATAATGAAATGTTAGAGAAATATTGAGCATTTATTACATGAGAGGTACTGTGTAAGAAACATTATATGCCTTATCTCTAATTCCAAGAATATTATGAAATAGGCACTATTTCAGGTGAGGAAGCTGAAGGCCAAATTTAAGTAAGTTAGTAAATTACAGAGGCAGGATTTGATCTTCATTTGCCTCAAAGACCTGGGTTCTTTCCTTTGGATCACATACTTCCTTTTTTTCTGTAGTTTTGTTAGCCACATAAAACTTGCAACGAAAGATTTATGTTTAGGTTAATAATTATCAATTGGTCAAAAATAACCAATATTTACTGGGCATTAGGAGCTCCGAGCCTCCATCTGGGTCTTGTTTTTCTTGTTCTTTGTTATGAAGGGATCTGGAGACTGTATTTTGGGTGTTGGTAGGTGATCTCTAAGGTACTGTGAAAGTTAATTTTATTTTTCAACTTGACTGGGGCAGAGAATGCCTAGATATTTGGTAAAGCATTGCTTTGGGTGTGTCTGTGATGGTATTTCTAGATAAGATTAACATTTAAATTGGTAGACTGAATAAAGCAGGTTGCCCTCCCTAATGCAGGACAGCCTTATCTAATCAGTAGAAAAACTGAATATAACAAAAAGACTGAACCTCTCTTTAGTAAGGAGAAGCTCTTCTTGCCTGAGTGCCTTGAGCTGGGACATCAGTTTTCTGTGTTCCACTGAACTGGAACAGCAGCTCTTCCTAGGTTTTGAGACTGCTGACATTTGCCTGAAACTACATGGCTGGCTCTTTTGGAGCTCTAGTTTGCTAACTGTAGATCTTGGGACTTGTTATTCTTCATGATAGTATGAGCCAGTTTCTTATAATAAATCTCTCTCTCTCTCTCTCTACACACACACACACACACACACACACACACACACCCCTTATTGGTTTTGTTCCATGCAGAAACCTGAGACTGTGATTATGAAATTCAACAGTA